>JAWRVF010000976.1:0-128073 GCA_036785485.1 Physcomitrellopsis africana | reverse complement strand
TTGAGGATGGAAAGCTCAAGATAGCTTTATATCAACCTTTAGAATCTTGAAAACAGTTCTCCAAAATCTCGATACAAACTGAGTTCCCCTATCCGATATAATATCCTTAGGTAATCCATGATAGCCGTAGATATTGTCAAAGAAAAGCTTAGCTGTTTCTTTGCCTGTGATAGATTTTTTACATGGTATAAAATGTGCCATCTTAGTGAAACGATCTACTATCACGAATATAGAGTCATAAGAACCTGAGTTTGGAAGATCCGTGATAAAATCCATAGACACAGAAGACCATGGTTGTTCTGGAATGGATAATGGCTGAAGGAGTCCGTAAGGTCGGTGGCGAGGAGTTTTTGATCTTGAACAAACATCACATATTTTTACAAAATCTTTGACTCTCTTCCACATTTGAGGCCACCAAAAATCTTTAGATATCAACTCTAGAGTCTTATTGTATCCAAAATGTCCTGCTGCCGGGAAGTCATGACGAGCTTGAAGAACACGTAATCGTGCTTCATCTTCTGGAACATATAAGCGCCCTTCGAAATAGAGTAGATTTTTCTTGAACTCAAACTTCAAAATATCATGACTTAGAAGAATTATTCTTAATTTCATGAATAAGAGGATCTGAGGACATACTTAGCTGGACTTGCTTGAGAAAAGTTGAATCAACAGTTAATGTTGATTTTCTTGCCCAAAGATGAAATTGCTCCGACTTCAAGAGAGTCGTTTTTTGTTGATCAAAAGCTGCATCTCCTTCTTTTGGTGCAAGATAAGAACGTCTAGAAAGTGCATCAGACAGACCTTGTTGTTTTCCTGGCCGATATGTAATAATGAACTCGAATCTTGATAGAGACATGCTCCAACAAGCCTGACGACGATTCAACACACGTGCTCACATGAAATACTCGAGGTTCTTGTGATCCGTATACACGGTGACTGGACTAGAAGCGCCTTCTAGATAATGACGCCATTCTTGAAAAGAATCCACAATTGCGAGAAGTTCTTTATCGTGGATTTTGTAGTTGATCTCTACTGCCAAAAATTTCCTAGAATAGAAAACTACTAGATGGAGTTTGTCATCTGTTCCCATTTGTGACAATACTGCGCCCAAAGCAAAGTCAGATGCGTCTGTTTCCATAAAGAATGCCTTGGAAAAATCAACGCGATACAAGATTGGTGCAGAAGTAAAAGCTATCTTCAAAGCTTCAAATGATGCTTCTGTTTCTTTATTCCACTCGAGCTTGTCCTTACAAGTCAAACGTGTAAGTGGGGCTGCAACTTGAGAGAAGTTCTTGATGAAGATTCGATAGTAATTGGCAAATCCTAAAAAATATTGTACATCCCTTACTGTTTTTGGAATCTTCCAATCCATGATTGTTTGGACTTTCTTAGGATCCATCATGAGGCCATCATTCGAGATGATATATCCTAAGAAGTCAACTTGAGTATTATGAAATACACACTTTTCCATCTTGGCATACAATCCTGTTTCTCTGAGTTTTTGTAAGACACGATGAATATGTGTTTCGTGCTCTTCTACGTTCTTAGAGTAGATTAAAATGTCATCTAAGTAGCAGACAACAAAATCATCTAAGAATTCATGAAAAAATTCGTTCATGAGATGTTGGAAAGCAGCTGGTGCATTTGTGAGTCCAAAAGGCATAACATTATATTCGAAATATCTATACCTTGTTCGAAATGCAGTTTTCCACTCATCTCCTTCTTTAATACGAACTAAGTTGTATGCTCCTCGTAGATCTATTTTTGTATAGATCTTAGCTTGATTTAGTTGATCAAGAAGTGCAGAGATTAAAGGTAGTGGATACCTGTTCTTGATAGTGATCTTGTTAGAAATTAGATGACTTCCTTGTCGAGATAAATGATCCCGTCTTTTTCCCGGCTCCGGTAGAAGAGCAATTCGACGAGATTTGGAATGCTTGCGTATAGAGTTCTTGGCGATTCTCTTCGATATCTTTCGGCCAGGTTAATTGGCGCTCATTTTGTGATAAATTGTAGATTGGTCCAAAAGGAGGCTGAGATTCCTCTTTGAGATCAATTGAACAATCATATGGGCGATGCTTTGGAAAAATATCAGTATTCTTCTTCTCAAAAATATCTTGATAGTCTCGATACTGGCTTGGAATGCCACTTGAAGCCTTTCCACTATCAGAAATGGATGTTGCATAAATAGCAAAAGTTGATCCTTCTTTTGCTGCGTGTATAAAAGCTTTTGCACCTGTAAGTACAGGTTTTACTATACCACGCTTGTAGCTTTTTATTAGATCGGCAGGATGTTTAATAATATCCTGGAAAAAATCAAGTCTACGAGAATTCCAATCTATTTGAGGATTATATTTTTCTAACCATGACAAACCTAGAATAACTAGATTAAACAGAGATTTAATTATGTTAAAGATTACATAGCTATTATGATCATCTATTGTTACTTTTATAGGACGGGTTTCATAAGTGATATCTCCTGAGGACAATGGGCGACCATCTATGACTTCTACATGTACGGATTTAGGTTTTTGTACTAAAGGTATTTTATGATTCTTAACAAATTGTTCATCTAGAAAACATGCTGAGGCTCTTGAATCTAATAAGACAGAGGCTCTGTAATTTTTTGGTTCTAAATATACATCTATCATAAAATAAAGAAAGGGTTCTGAGGAGAGAATAGGACCTTTACTAGGAATTGTACAGGGTTCCAGCTGCACGGTCCCTATTGTAGCTGGACAAATTTGTTTTCCGACATGTCTTAACTTTTGACATGCGTACTCTCGTTTGTAATTGACGTTTAACTGTTTGGAATGATAATTTAAGGCGGTGTCTTCCAGGTTCTCTAGCAATATAACGTAAATCATGTGACGACAATGAATCTTTTCTTGTTCAGTAAGAGGTTTAAAACGTACCGCATCAATTTGCATGTCTTCTACTTCCGAATGTATGTTTTGTGAGGATGTTGATGTTGCCATTGAATAATAACGTTGAGGCTCCCTTGTACGACTCTCGGATCAAAACTCAAAAAGTCGATTGTCACACTTCACAGCAAAATCAATTGCTTGACTCAATGTCTGAGGATCGGATAAATTGAGCATTAACTTTTTTATCTCATATTATAATCCGTAGAGAAATTGACTGATGAATGCAACATTGTCCCACTTGATGTGGATCGCTAGTTGTCGAAATTATGAAGCGTATAATGTCACTGATCGATTGCCTTGTCATAGGATGCGAATCTTGTTGGTTGCAACACGAATTGCATCATGTTTTCCATACATCGATCAAAATTCCGCAAAAAATGCCTCCAAATTATCCAATATTGGATCACGTCGTTCAAGAAAAGATGAAAACTACGATAAGGCAGGACCCGAAAGTAACGTTCTAATAAACCTAACTTGAGATCCTTGCGTAGGATAACTCTGAGGTTGAAGTTCGATCACCAGTTGTACCTGATTGATGAATCCTCGAAACATCAAACTTCTCAAGCAAACTGATTTTTGGTTCTCTAACGTTTGAACGGTGCTCCATCATCGGTGAGGTAGCATGGTTTGGTGTAGATATTGACGTAGCTCCAACCATCTCTACATCTTCACTTCCTGCTAATCTTGATGCTCCTTGTGGTGGTAAACTGAGTTGATGCATTGCAAGCATTAGTTCTCTCATTTGCTCTTGCATTTGTGCCATTGCATTCTTCATTTCCGCAAGCTCTGCCATGATAATATAATAGAAAGAAGATGTCTACTCTTACTTCAAGAAATACGGAACACACACTCAAAAGAAAAAAATTCTAGAAACAATATCAGTTTAGAAGTGGGTACTCCACGACTTCTAATATGCTTATGTCTTATCAAGAGAAAGGGGTAATCCACTCTTAATCAAGAAAAGACAAAGCTCTGATATTGTATGTGTACTCTTGTCAATCTATCAAGGACAATAATTGGATGAAGTCAAATAAACAAGTGAGACCTCTCTCAAAGAAATAAATATAAAGAAGTATATATATTAAAAAGAAACTGGAATGGCTAATGCCGAAAGATAAGAAAACTAGAGACCCTTGAACTAGACTGGAAACAAGAAAGGAGTTGACAAGAGTGAAGAAGACTTCACTCTTGTCTCTATTTATACTATCTACCTAAGGGCTAAGTGGCGACATTCTATAGGACCTCCAACACGTGTCCAATTTACAAGACACGTGTCCAAGTTGCAAGACACGTGTCGAACTTGCAGGGCAAGTTTCCTATATGTTTGCCACGTATTTAGCTTGGTCTTCAAGCTACCAACATGTGCGACATGTGGCTAACTTATTGACCAAGTTTCTAATCCAAAAGTCTACTATGGACACTTATAAAGTCAAAGCAGTATCTATGAAGTTTCTAGGAAGTTTCTCTAAAGATATTATGGAATTAACCTACTTTTACCTTCTTTTATCTAATTCTATCTGATCATATAAGTAACTATGTATATGTCCGTGACATATGCCTAAGAAGTTTGATGGAACAAGATCAAAATTTTGAGAATTGTTGCAATAATTTAGCTATATTTAAGATTGTATCTTTGTCAGTACCTTAATAGATTTACTCAAGTTGGATTTATAGGTCCACTTCTATTTGGAAGTACTTTTTTTGATTTGTACTTTTGATGGAAAAAGATTCATTACTTCTTTATGATTTGAATTCATTCCTTGAAGTGTTTACTGCTACATTTGGAAAAAGTAATCAAGAGAGGATAGTAGAGACAAAGCTCTTATCTTTGCAACAAAGATCATAGTCAGCCACAATATATGCTACAAAATTCTAAAACCTTGCTTGTAATATGGAATGGAATAATAAAGCCCTTATGAATCAATTTTATTATAGATTGAAGGATAACATCAAAGATTTTTTTAATTAACAATGCCAAAAATAGACTTCTAAGAATAATTTATTACTCAAGCCATTACATATGATAATTGATTATTTGAAAGGCATCAAGAACATAGATTCAATTAAAGAGAAACAAGTCAATTAATGATAGTAATTCTTAAGTTTTTAGAAACTTATTTGACTAAGCTAGAACCAATGCATATTGATGCGGTACGTTTAAAATCTCTCATCGAATAGGAAAAGACTCAATATTTTAAGAAGATTTGTGTATATATAGTAGAAAAGCTAAGCACATTGCTCAATATCCTCTAAAAAAGCAACACAATCACAAAATGAGGAGTATGGTTGCTAAAAAAGATAATAAGTTCGAAAACAAGTTTTTTTAGTTACAATAGAGATCATGTGGCTAGAATCATATGCAACACCTTATAAAGGTTATAATCTCTCTTCAGATATTTCATTGTCACGGACATACTTTAAGTCACCACATTCTAGAACCTTTCGTAGTCTTTTAGAATCTTATGTAGTCTTCTAAAATCTTCAAAAGTCTTCTAGAATCTTCTATAGATTTTTTATAATCTTCTATAATCTTTTAGAATCTCCTACAATCTTTTTTAGTCTTTTAGAATATTTTATAATTTTTTAGAATCTTCTATAATCTTCTAGAATCTTTTAGAATATTTTTTAATCTTTTAGAATCTTTTAGAATCTTTTGAAATCTTCTAAAACCTTCTTTAGTCTTTCAAAACTTGCCTCAATCTTCTAGAATCTTTTAGAATCTTTTAAAATCTTCTAAGATATACTTAAAAGGTTCAATAGACATAGGCCTTGTAGTATAAATAGGAAGCAAGATCGAGGTACACCTTAGTCTTGCCAACACTAGTCTTGGAGCAATCCAAAGTATTGTTTTGTTTTTTGATATCTATCTAATTTTTTTTTCTTATCAATCATTTAGTTCTTTGTTCTTATCCATCTAATTCTTTGTTTTTAAAATCATTCTAGTTTGGAAATCTTTTTTTTGTCTCTTTATTTACTCACTATTTAACATCCTTGACAGTTTGGCAAGACTATCTAAGTAATCATATCAAAGCTTTGATCTCTTGATAGAGAGTGAATTATCCCTCTTCTTGAAGATACTATTGCATTCTAGAGGAGTGCAGATTATTCCCCTTTAGATTGATATGCTTACTTATTATAATTTGATCTTTCTTTAAAAAAAATAGATTATCTCTTTTTTATAATATATTATTATTTTTTAATATTAAAAATTATTCTCTTTTAAATCAATATTCTTAAAAATATTCTTTTTATTAGAGATATATACTTTAGAAGTTTATAGAATCTTTTAGAATATTCTAAAGCTTCTTGAATTAGTACAAGTCAGTTGAGAAGCTTCCTAATTAGTGAAAGTAACTTGAGAAGCTTCTTAGTTAATAGAAGGAGCTCAAGAAATTTTCTAGTTGGTAGAAGCTGCTCAAGAAGCTTCTTAGTTTGATGGAAGCCTCTCAAGAAGCATCCTAGACAAGAGTTTATATAAAAATCAAGGTTGAAGAGTTCTTTAGTCTTGACAAAGCATCTCTTGGAATTCTAATTCACCTTTCTTAGTGCTGCTCATATATTCATCTGGTTAATTGAAGTTCTTGTTGGTTTCTTTTTAAAATCTTGTTCTAATTTAAATCTCTTGTTGTGTATTATCGTGTCCTTGACAGTTTGTTAAGACTGATATCATCTTCAATATCAAAGTTGGATCCTTCTTGTTAGAGAATAAATTATCCCTCTACTTGAAGGTAAATTGGTACTTTAGAGGTTGCAGATTACCTTCTTCTAAATTGATATTCTTTTCATCATAATATTGGAGCTTTATTCTCTTGAGAAAGAATGGATCACCCCTCTTCTTGAAGGTCTTGAAGCGTTTTAGAGATTGCAGATTATCTTCCTCTAAACTGATATTGTCTTCTTATAAATTTATTTATTTATTTATTTTTTCTTTTAGAATGGTTGGAAGTCAAGACATTAATATGACCTAATCTTCCAAGTCCAAGTTAGATGCCATTATAAGTGCTCTTATTACTTTATTTATTAAGATTGTGGAGATTAAAGGGATTATTGCAAAACTTCGTAATGACATAACGTCTGAAGTGCCACAATCTAGACTACACCCACCTTTAATTTTTGTGCTTAAAGAGGTAGTACTACCTATGCTATGCTAAGGAAATCCACTTCTTCAATAACATAAGGAGCCTCAAGTTAGTCTTCAAGAAAAATATGATGGTACACGTTTAAAGTTTTAAAGATTTATTAATCAAATTCAATTAATAATGGTTCTACAACCTGATACTTATTTGAGAAAAGAATCACAAGTTGGATTGGTTGGCACCTTATATACGGGGTAAGTATTATCATAGTTTTCTCTCTTGTTTGAAAAGAGATTATTAATTTTAAGCAACTTTGAAGTTTTCATGGAAGCATTTATAAAAGTATTTGAAGAATATGCCAAGGCTTATTAAGCAACAACTAAGATTTGAATATTGCGTCAAGGGATGCCTTCTACATCAGTCCATGCATTTGATTTTAGGAAAATAGCATCCAATATCAATTGAGACAAAGAAGCCCTAATAAGCCAATTCTATTAAGAACTAAGAGATGATGTGAAGGATTTATAATTATTTTTTCTAGATCCACAATTGCTCAATGAAGCCATTAGCCAAGTAGTAAAATGTGATAATTAATTATTTCAATGTCGTCAAGATCAATGTTCATGGATTTCAGCAAGACAACATGCAACTTAACATACTCTTATTACATCAACAAGCATTCTGAATTCACACTCAAAAATAAAAAAATATGCAACTTGATGCAATACGTTTAAAACCTCTTAGTCTACAAAAAAAGAAGCGTTGGATGGAAGAAGGTGTATGCTTGTATTATGGCAAAAATGGCCATAAGATTGACAATTGTCTAAAGAAACAAAATCGACATATTACCAAAATCAACAATGCAATTGTTCAAGAAAATAATGATGTTCAGCTATAATAGGCACTGTTGTCGTATTGTGATTCGGCTACTATATGAAAAAATTATACATATATATTTAATGTACAATTTATTATATAATTAAGTGAAAGCTATAATAATAGATTTATTGATTATAGAATGTGGTTAGATTATTAATTTAAAAAGAATCTATTAAAAGAAATATTAATAAGATTTATATAACCTTAATTTTTTTTTGATAGTAATTTTGAGGTTGATTTTATATTGATAGTAACTTTTGTATATCTTAAGTCACCTGTATTAGCCATTGGTGATCCTTAAGATCTTATTTATTTCTTTTATTTGATATTTAGAGCACATATTATGTAAATCTTATAAAAAAAAGAATTGGAAAAGAATTTTTAGTGTAAAAAGACATAGTTAGGCCATCTATATGAATAAATGGAGATAGATGATAGAAGTTTCTATTCCTATTGGCCAAAAATCATGCCCAATGGGCTTTAAGCAGGCAGCCCGAGGATTTATTAGGGATTAGGGTTTGTTTTTTAAGAAGAGTAGAACATCGGAGGCTTGGGTCAGCAAGTTTGGATTTTTTGATATGGTTTTGGTGCAAATCTTGCATGATATGGACATCTTACAAAAGAGATGTAGGTGCTCAAAGTTAGGGTGTTGAAATTCTATCTACTGTCATTCTTTTAAGAATAGTGCACGCGTACAAAAAACAATAGATACTTGGCAAATAGAATTAGAAAGACCACTTTTTTGGCTACACTTTTCATATATGACTTGATAAAATCTAAACTGGGGTGAAGGAGATATTCAGAGTTGAAGTCAATGCTTATAAGCTAAGGGTAGTAAGTGACCTTGCTTAACTAGTGGTTACATTTTGAGCTATATCTTAAGCAATTTGATAGATTTTTGGTCCAAAATTTTCAAGAGTATATATAATTATGTCACAAGACTATGTGTAAAAATTTTGTGGCATTGTAGTTTTGGATTTGTGAGGAATATAAGAAAAATAGTGCTCACATGTCTTTGAACTAGGATTTTAAGTACCTACTAGGGATTTTGATGTATCAGACAATCAAAAACGAATCAATAGTTGATTTTTTTTGTAATGAAACTTAGGAAGATTTTCTACACTTTAAAGAGAATTTTATAAAAATTAAATAATTGAATCAAGAATTATTAGACTCTAAAGATTAAGAAGAAATTAGTCTTTACAGGTGAATAAAATTTTGAAGGATTTTTTTTGTGGAAATTTGCACCGTTTTTGTACAAACCTACTTAAATACAAGAAGATTTATGTATATAACTTTTCTTTTGTAATATTGTTGTATTCTTTGTCTTTTTTATTAAGGACAAATCACTTATTGGAGTTTAGTCAATAAGTTTTAAGTAAACTCTTCATAGCCATGTACCCAGTATTGTTGGGTAGAGAGAATTTGCCTTAAGAAAACATCGGATTCCAAGCTGCTACTAGAATTAATAGGAAATATGAGAGGAAGCCATGTGAGTATCTTCTATATTTGTATAATATTTATTTAAGCTTCCATATTATACTTGTATTATACTTATATACAACTTATTCAAATAAAAAGTATAATCTTTTGAATAATACTTATATAAAAATAGAATATAATCCTTGATATAGTATTTGTATAAATACTTATACAAATATTATATATAATACTTATAAAATACTTATATAAATATTTGATATAAATATAAGTATACATATTTGTATAATAAATATAAGCAAAGTATGCATATACTCAAGTATACCTCAAAATACAACCGCATATGAGGAATACAAGTTATTCAATAAGCTGAAACTAATTAAATTACTAAAATTTCATCCAAAGGTCAAATCAAGCGTAATTATAGCCTATGAAAAGCTAATAACTCATTGTAAAACATATCAAAATATTACAAATAGATGTCTTACCATTTAAAAGTTATGGCAAAATAAAATAGGCACTAAAAATTCCCAGCAAATACAAAGGCAGCAAAGCTCTTCTTTACTTCAGCCTTTGTTGTGGTTGCTTCCCTTCAAATTAGATATGCAATAGCTTTTTAGAAATCTCACTCCATCATCTAACTTGTTTTAAAATTTTGCATGTATACCTCTCAAACTTCAGATTTTATAGCTAGTCGAATGTACTCCTCAAGCCCTACTGACAATTTGCCCTCTTGACACTTTACGACTCATAAATCTTTCATAGAAGCTTCAAATGCATTGATTTTTGTCTTTTGAAAAGCTTACATAAGCTACTATAAGAACCTAAAATATCAAAAAGGTTGAAGAGACTTTCCGACTTAGGTGGTTGAACAAAGTCTCTATCCCTTTTCATCAGATGGCAGCAGACCCTTTCTCACTCTCAAGCTTATAACTTTCTCTCTTCAATTCCAAATGTTAGAAGAAATAGCTTGATAGAAAGTTAGTACAAATTTCCAGAGTCTCTACAAATTTCACTAAGAAAGAATTGAAATCAAATTAGCAATGGTAGCTCAAAGTTTCTGCCATCTCCTTTTGATAGCAGCAGACCTTATTCTACTAAAACAAGCATAACTGTTTGCTCACAACTCCAATACAAGCAAGTGAATAGGTTCTAGAATCCTCACAATTCAAAGAATATAATTTTTAATTTTTATTACAAATTCCTCTATACTATCAGAGCTATCTCTCTCCAAAGTTCACTGCTCAGAAATTGCCAAACTCTAGGTCCAGCAAAAGGAGTATTCTTCCCTTTTCCTCCACATCAGCCCATGTCAAGTGCACATGGGCAGCCAAAATCCTATTGGATAGGCCCTATTTATCCCTATACTCTTCTTTCTTATCCCTTGCAAGGTCCATGCTACCTCAAAGTCAACAAGAAAGGTAAAACAACCTTTACTTTTCTTCTAATTACAAAAGAATCTATTCCAAGATATAATTAAGATAGGAACAAAACAAATAGCCATCTTAATTCACTAATTAAATGTCTAAAATGAATCATTTTCTTACAATATCTTCTAAAATAGCCTCTAGAACTCACTCATGTAATAATAATAAATATAAAATATATAATATTTTTACACACTGCACATAAATGTAGTATGGCAGTGTATTTCCACATAAAAGTTCATGCCATACAACATTGTGTGGCTAGACAATCGAATATTTTAAGACTATTTAGATTCCTTTCTTTTTGTTCAACTTGGTTGTTTTATAATTCTTTTATATTTTGACCTTGAGAAGCTTTAAACAACCATCTTATTAGATTTGGAGATGTCTGCTTGTTTTGTAGATGAAGCATTGATTAAGCTTCATAAAATTCTTCTAGTATAGAAATCCAAATCTATCCATATAGAGATAATAGATAAACAATCCTTATCCTATAATAGTGTCATCTATGAAACCATGCCTATAAAAGTGTTATTCAAAGATCATAGAAGTCAAATTATATTCAATGTTATTAGGATTCCTTCAAATCCTATTATTCTTAGACTGTCTTGGTTGGAAAAGCATAATCCATCTATAAATTAGAGGTTACAAAGAATAATATTTTTGATAGAAATCTATACAAATTTTTTTTATAAAAAATCACAAATTGATAAGTCTTTATTTGTTAAAGTAAGAACTTTTATAAAATTGGCTGAAGAAGGTATATCATTTGTTATTTATATGACTCTATTTAAAAAAGATATGATTTCATTGACAAGTATTGTAGAGCAATATAGCAAATTTTAAGATATTTTTCAAAAGAAAAATATTGATATATTACCAGAGCACCGACCATATGATTGTGCTATAGATCTTTAAGAAGGAACACAACCACCTTTTGGCCCAATCTATAATCTTTCTCAAAATGAACTTTTGGTAGTGAAAGATTATATTGATAAAAATCTTGCAAAGAACTTTATCAAGCATTCAAAGTTTCTAGCAAGTGCACCTATATTTTTTGTAAAGAAGAAGGATAGTTCCTTGCATATATGTATTGAATATCAAAGATTGAATAAGATAATGGTGAAGAATCATTATCCACTACCATTAATCTTAGGATTTTTGGAACAACTTGGCCAAGCAAAGATCTATATTAAGATAGATCTGTATAAAGTATATAACTTGATATATATAAAATGAGGAGATGAATGGAAGATCACATTTTGGACAAGATATGGATATTTTAAATATAATGCCATGCTCTTTGGGCTAACAAATGCATCCACTATTTTTCAGCATTTAATAAATAATATCTTTCAATATTTAATAAATGATATCTTTCAATATTTAATGAATGGTATCTTTGAAGAACATTTAAACAAGTTCATGGTGATTTATCTTGATGACATCTTGATCTACTCAAAAAATTTGGAGGAACATGAGGGCCATGTCAAGTTAATATTACAAACGTTGCGAGATGTAGGTGTATATGCCAAAGCAAAGAAATGTGTATTTCATCAATTTAAGATGAAATTTTTGGAATACATTGTATCTACTAAGGGTTTGATGATAGATCCTAAGAAGGTAGAGGTAGTTATACAATGGGCCATTCCGAAGACTATAAGATACATACAATATTTTTTTTAGATTTGCTAACTTCTATCGGATCTTCATCAAAAATTATTTTTAAGTTGCTGCCCTTCTTACTTGATTGATATGTAATGATAAGTTAGAATGAAGGCCTCAAGTGGAGAAGGCATTCCAAGATCTCAAGACGGTGTCGTGTTGTAAATCAAAACATAGTGTGAAAAACATAAAAGAATGCATTAAAATAAAAAGATTAAGATTAGAAGAAAGGTTGATAGAAAATTAGTAGTAAGAAGATACAATGGAAATTTATCTTGAAAAGTGAAATTTCTTCAAGTTAGTAAAAAGAAAAAGGTTGAGGAAGTAAAAAAGACATGGGCTAACAGGTCTTTTTGACCAAGAGGATAAAGAAGACTAGGAGGGAGATGACAAGGAAGGGTCGTGAAGAAAAAGGAGGAGAGTTTTTTTTGGAAGGCATAGGGTTTTTTTGATAGGCAGTATATGTTTTTGTGTATAGAGGAAGCTTGGAGAGGATTTTAAATGCGAGTTTTTGTGGATTTGTAGTAGACAAGATAAAGAACTCATAGAAATAATTTTTATGTCTTTTTCATTAAGTATTAAGGGAGATATGAGTTGTAAAAGTTATAGGTGTTTAAGACTAGGGCAGTGAGGGTTACAAAATTTCGGGCCTTGGTTCTTGGAAATCACTTGGACTTTAGTGGAAAAATTTGTTGGGTTTTTGTTTCTTATAGAGTTAACTACTTTGTGTCAAAATCTCAAGTCAATATGACCTCAAAGCAAAGAATTATGAGTGAAATTGTAACTGGTTTGAATGAAAAGAGAAATAGAGTGAAGGCAAGGTTGAGGGTTTGTATGGGCAGTGCATATGTGTGGGTTTTTTTGGGTATAAAGGGAGTTAGGAGACGAATTTGAGTGTGAAATTTAATAGACATGATCTATGTAAGTTAAAGAAGAGATAAGTGTAAGTTTGATACTCATTAGTCTTACAAATAAAATGTTATGCTCTTTCAAAGTGACAGGGGTCTATCTCCAAATCAGTAAAGTTTGAGGGAGCATATCTTTGTGATCAGAACCGTACTTTGAGTAAAATTTGTTGAAATTTGTAGCTATATGAGTCTTTTAAGTTGTGTAAAAAATTGATTGCTATCAAAATTATATTCGAGGAGTTATGAGGAAAATTGTAGTCGGATCCAGAGTTGTTAGAAGGCAAAATTAAAGAAGAAGGATGGAACCTATAACTCAAGTTTAGAGAAGGCTCTTGGAGCAATATTTGGAGGGTATTTACAACATGAGATAAGCTATAAACCTACCAAATTTCAGCACTTAGGTCTTCTTTATTGAAGAGCAATGAAGGTGTGAAGCAAAAGGGGTCCAGAATCAAAGGCAGCATAGAGGGATTACTTTGACAACATGGTTCTCTCTAACCACATGAGCTATAATCAAAAGGTTTATGGGGTTTGCTTCTTTGCTTCTTTACTTCCTTAAGTACTTGTGTCCAAATTTTGCTTCAATTGATGTGATATCCTAGGATTTATGAGCAAAATTGAGGGCATGTTTCTAAAGGCAGAATATGTTAGGGTTAATAAAGTATGTTTTTATATAAATTCTTCAATTTTATGAACTTTATGAATCTCATCTTGCACTTGAGAAACTAGAGGCAAAAAAGACCCAGTGTTTCTTAGGGCTAAGACTCTCACCATGATAACGGCATTTACTACAGTTCCAATCTTAATGCATCTAGACTTTACAAAGGTATTTTATATGGAAATTGATGCTTTGGATTTTGCACTAGGGGCCATACTTTTATAAATGGAAATGAACAATAAACTCCATCGTGCTATATTTTATTTTAAAAAATTCTCTGATGCCAAAATTAATTATAAAATCTATGATAAGGAACTTTTTGCTATTGTGGATTCTTTTCAAGAATGGTATTATTTTCTTGAAAGAACAATACATCCTATGACTATATATATAAATAATAAGAACTTCAAATATTTTATATCATCTTAGGTTCTTAATTGTTATCAAGCTTGATGGAATATGTGACTATATTGATTTAACTTTGTTATCACTTATTGATTAAAGAAGCAACAAGGATTGTCTGATGTTTTATGAAGGAGATCATATCTTGTATTAAAGGTAGGAGAGGCAGCGTTTAATCAATAATATACAACTTTGTTGAAACCAAAGCAATTACGCCTTTGTGTGACTATTACATCAATACTTATTGATTCTAGTTTTTTCAATGAAGTGCATGCTACATCCATTAATGATGCTTTGACCTTTGATGTCAAGTGTCGCTTAAAAAAAAAATGTTGACAAATTCAAAATTGAGAAAGACCTTCTATATTTTGAAGAATATTTGTATATCCTAGAAGGTCCAACACAACTATGCATTCTTTAATCTCGCCATGATTTTCCAACTATAGGTCACTTTGGATTTAACAAGACCTTGGAACTTATTTCTCAAGATATTTGGTGGCCTCAAATGTAAAAGGCAATGAAGGACTTTGTGCTCTCTTGTAATATTTATTGAAGGTCTAAAAATCTTCAATATTGCTCATATAGAGTCTTATAACCCTTGCCTATTCCAAGATGGTTATGGATCTATTGCCATTTAATTCATTGGATAGTATCCTTATAGTGGTTGATCGATTCACAAAGATAGCTCATTTCATTCCTTACAAGAAAATTGTGTCTAGTGAAGAAATGATAGGGCTCTTTATTAACAATATATATTGATATTATGGCCTATCGGATGATATTGTATGCGATCAAGGATCGTAGTTCATATCTAAATTTTAAAGATGTCTTTTTGAAATACTAAAGGTGGATATTAAACTTTCTTCAGCTTTCTATCCTCAAATTGATGGCCAAACAAAATAAATTAACTAAATTTTAGAGGAATATTTACAATGCAACATTGACTATCAATAAGATGATTGGATCTCATATCTATCATTAGTAGAATTTATATATAATAATATTATTTATGCCTCAATTCAGCAAATATTATTTTATTCCAACTATGGATTCATCTATAGCTTGATCTATGGATTATGCAAAAGAACAACAATTGAATAACTAAAGGATTTGTAAAGCATCTATCGCAACACCAAACAACCTTAAAGCTTCAGTTGCAAGCAACTCAAGATGCTTACAAGGCATCTATAGATAAATTTTAAAATCAACTACTTACTTTTCATATTGGAGATAAAATATGGCTTCTTCAACAGAACATTAAAAACAAGCAGCCATGCAATAAGTTGGATTATCAAAGATTAGGACCATTTTCTATTCAAAATTTAATTAATCCAATGGCATATTGCTTAGAATTACTATTTTTTGTGAAGGTACATCCAATTTTTTATATCTCTCTTTTAGAACTTTAAAAAGAGTCGCATATTTTGAAAAGAGTACAACAATCACTACTTAATATCAAAATCAAAGACCATGAAGAATACGAGGTTGAAAAGATACACGGTGAAGGTGGAACAAATTGAAATATCTTATTCATAGGCAAGGCTATGATATTAATAAGTGTATGAAAATCAATCAAAAATCTCACTAATGTGCCTCAAAAGATACAAGAATTTTGTTAATTCTATTTCCACAATTTCAAACATGTTTGATGATAATTTCTTGGTGAAGATTAGATTCAAGGAATACTCATAAGATAGAGAGAGTTAAACTAAAGCCTTCATCAATATGTAGTCATTTATTCTAAGATAGAATAAAGTGGTAGACATAAGCCAATCACCATGTCAAACCTTCAAATATTGAGAGAACAAAATTCAGAAGATTTACTTGCCACGTAAGCTTTGAACAAACTAGTATAGTTTTCTTAGCCTTCAATTGAGCAAAGTGAGGACAATATATTTCAATGCCAAGTACAACCTTGGAAGTAAGATCTAATCATGCAAGTCTCAATTCCAATGTTCAAGTTTTAATAATATTGCTTGAACTTAAAAAGATAAATCTTTTTAATCTTAAGATCTTCTTTGGAGGATATTTTAAAGATTGTAATGAAGATTAGATCTTTAGTTGGGATGTTTTAATAATAGAAGTATTAGCTCAAGGCCATAGGCAATTTCTTTGAGGACCAGTAGAACCTATTGTTCAAGAATGGAAAATAAAATATATAGCTTCATAAATACAGCATATCTTTGATTTTTTACATACGTAAAAAGACTTTCAAAGATATGAACTTTTCTTGAAACTTGCCACTAAAGAAAAAGGTGATGTTAGGGATATATACTTTAAAGATTTATAGAACCTTCTAAAATATTACAGAACTTTTTAAATTAGTGAAAGTTGATTCAGAAGCTTCCTAGTTGATAAAAGTAGCTCCAAAAACTATCTAGTTAGTAGAAAGAGCTCAAGAAGCTTTCTAATTGATTGAAGCTATTCAAGAAGCTTCTTAGTTTGATGGAAGCCATTCAAAGAATTCTAGATAAGAGTGTATATAAGAGTGAAGGTTGAAAAGTTCTTCTATCTTGACAATGCATCTTTTGGAATTCTACCTTATATTTCTTGGTATTTTTTATAAATTCATCTAATTAATTCAAATTCTTGTTGATTTTTTCTTGAAACCTTGTCCTAGTTCAAGTCTCTTGTTGTATATTATTGTATCTTTGATACCTTTTCAATATAGAAAATACTACGCTAATAGCTTATTTTATTTTTTTTTGTCAATATGAAAGTAAATCAAGTCATAGGAGGTGCATGCTAACAAATAGAGAATAAAGTAGCAATCTTATAAATCTTTGAGCTTTTTTTGGATATTATATGAGAAGAAATGGAATTTTTTTGTAATCCAAAAAATGAACTGCAAATGGAGCAAATATCTAAAAAAACTAAACAAAGATTTAAAATTAATAATAAGAGATTATTCAATTGAAGGAAGTAGGTGGTAGACAAGCTATGCACATAACCTCTCTAGAAGCTCTAAAGATTGTCATGAAAGAGCCAAAGGCTGATATATTTGATAAATTTGATAGAATAAGATCCAATTTTTGAAGATTTGTGCAACAAGTATGACTTTACTTACAATTATATCCTTCTTATTATTTAGATGGGTTTATTGAAGTGGCTTTTGTAGGTACTTTTTATCAAGAAGTGATCAATTATAGTTTGTTCTATTCTTAAAAAAAAATTTCCAATCTTATATAATTTGGAGGCTGTTATGAAAACATTTATTGCTACATTTAGAGATAGTGATCAAGAGAGAGAGGCAAAAAAAAAGATTCAAAACCTACAACAAGGACAACATTCAGCTACAATTTATGCTATAAAATTTCAACAACTTATTTGTGATCTTGATTGGAATAATAAGGCTTTTATGACTTGATTTCATTATGACCTAAAAGACAATGTAAAGAATTTATTGATAACAATTTCAAGAGTTGAAAGCTTAAAAGAACTCATGTCTTAAGCAATTACTTGTGACAATCGCCTATTTGAATTACAACAAGAGAGGCAATGAATTTTTAGCAATACCTATCAAAGTACATCTGCTACATCTTCAAGAATATCCAAGAAGCTATTAATATAACTTGAATCTATGCAGATTGATGCAACTCAATTCAAGCCATTAATACCAATAGAAAAGATAATACATTGGCAAGGGAATCTATGTTTATATTGTGGAAGATCTAATCACAAGGCAGTAAATTGTCCAAACAATTCTAGAAAATTCAAGGCACAAGGTATAATATCTGAATTAGAGAGGTCAAAAAATAAAGACGTTCAACCATAGTAGAGACCTTGTGATTGGACACCCTCAAATCTAAAGTACTAAAAAAAAAATCTCTTTCTACTTTCAAATCCAATGTCTTGTTTTATACTTCATATATATATATATATATATATAAGAACCTTAAGATAAGAGATTTTTGCTAAAGTCCTTTTAGATACTAGAACCTTAGCATGTTTTATGGATAAAGATTTTACAACCAAGTACAACTTAGTACTTGAAAAAAAATCCCTCTTACATTTGTTGATGTTATTGATAGACAAAACGTACATCAAGAGATATTATTGAAGAAATCCAACCATTGAAAGTGGTACTAGAAGATCAAGTATCATGCATTGTCTTCAATATCATTTGATGTCCAACAAATCCTATTGTCATTGGACTCTTTTTATTTGAGTTATATAATCTTGATATTAATTAAAATTTACAAAAGATTTCTTCAAGGCCCAAATATCAAAAGAAGAATCGAGGTGTTATTTCATTTCTTGGAGCTAAATTATTTATGCAGGCAGCAAAGAAAGGAATTATATTTGCATTGCATGCTACTCCAATAAAAGATCTAGCAAAGTAATTAAAATAAGATATTCGTAATCAATACCATGACCTTGAAGACATATTTGAAAAAAAAAAAAATAGACATGTTACTAGAACAATGTTCTTATAATTGTGTAATCAAATTACAAGATACAGCTCAACCTTCATTTGATCCAATTTATAATCTTTCATAGATAGAAATTTTAGTCTTGCAAGAATATATTGATAAAAACCTAGCTAAGAATTTCATTAGACATTCAAAATCACTTATGGGAGCTCTTATCTTATTTATGAAGAAGAAGAATGGTTCTTTATATATGTATTTTGACTATCAAAGTTTGAATAAGGTAACTTTAAAAAATTACTTTCCATTATCGTTAATCTTAGAATTATTGAAATAATTAAGATAGGCAAAGATTTTTATAAAGATTGATTTGAGAGGCACCTACAATCTAGTCATGATCAAAGAAAGAGATCAATAGAAGATGGCATTTCAGACAAGGTATGGACATTTTGAATACAATATTATGCCTTTTAGACTTACAAATATATTTGCACTCTTTTAATATATGATGAATGACATCTTGCACATATACTTAGATGACTTTGTAGTCATCTATCTAAACAATATCTTGATCTTTTCTAAGAACAAACAAGAACATAAATATCAGGTACATATGATATTGGAGAATCTACAGAAAGATGGATTATATGCCAAATTGAAGAAGTATTCTTTCCATCAACCATCAGTTAAATTTTTGAAATATAATACCTCCAAAGATAAGATTTCTATGAATCCAAAGAAGATACAAATTGTTATAGAGTAAAAACAACCATCATTAGTCTAAGATGTATAATATTTTTTAGGATTTGTAAATTTTTATAAAATCTTCATCAAAGATTATTTCAAGATTGCAGCTCCATTAACACAATTTATAGGCAAGGAAAAATTTATTTGGAATAATAAGGCTGAAGAAGCATTTAAGAAGCTAAAGAAATCCTTCACTTTAATCTCTATACTTGTTTATACAGATCGAATGATTTATTTTGAAAATAAAATTATTTATTTTGGAAACAAATTTTGCACTTGGATGTATACTCTCTCAAATTGGTAATATTGGTCAATTGTATCTAATAGCATTCTACTCTTAATTTTTTTTTTAATTATAGAAATCAATTATAAGATCTACAACAAAAATTTATTTATAATTATTGATGTTTTTTGAAGAAAAGTACCATTTGTCGGAACGGACTCAAAATAAGATTATAATATATACTAATTATAAAAACTTAGAATATTTTATAATTGCTTGAGTTATGAATTGCAATCAACCACAATAGAATATGTGATTATCTTGGTTTGATTTTGTGATTATATATTATCTAAAAAAACTTCAAGAAAAATCAGATGGCTTTTTTTCATAATTATATCTTGCATCAAGAATAAGAGACATTGTATTGGATCAACAAAAATCAATCATGTTAAAGCCGTCAAATTTACAATTGAAGATATTAATAATATCTGCCTATGCATATATAATTCTCAAGACAAAAATCCAAAGAGCGATGAAGATAGATCCATTTGTGGATAGCATTTAGCTATGTTTAAAAAATGCACTCGTAGAAGAAAACAATATTTTTAAGTTCAAGGATGGATTGTTATATTTCAAAGATCTCTTATATATTCTTCCAAGTCTTGTAAGATTTTAAATTCTTTGAGCATGACATGACCTTCCAGCAATTGTACATTTTGATTTTAATAAGACCTTGGAATTAATATCAAGAGATTATTGGTGGCTTCAAATGTGGAAATTGGTAAAGGAATTCATTCAATCATACAAAATTTGTGCCTAAACAAAGGTCCCAAGATATCAACCATATAGACTTCTCCAACCACTTCTAATTCCTAAGAATCTATGGCAATCATTATCTATGGACTTCATTACAGACCTCCTGATTTCTAATAGAAAAGATTCAATTTTTGTGTTGATAGATTATTTTATCAAAATGGTATATTTCATCCTATACATAAAGATTATTTTTAGAGATAATATTTATTAAATACATGGCCTATCAAATGACATTATTTCAAACCAAGGACCACAATTTGTATCAAATTTTTAGAGAGGACTATTTCAACTTTTAAAAGTTAAGATCAATCTTTAATTAGTTTATCATCTTCAAGCTCACGGTCAAATAGAATACGTGAATCAAATCTTAGAGCAGTATCTTTATTACAATATAAATTACTAACAAGATGATTAGATGGACCTCCTATTATTAGTAGAATTTACATATAATAATACTAAATATTCTTTGATAAAGCAAACTCCATTCTTTTCAAACTATGGACACCACTCTAGAGTAAATCTATTTCAACTTGAAGATGTGAAAAGTCTTACTGGGAAAAATCAAGCTACTTGCTTAAAAGCCATCCATGAAGAATTAAAATTCCAACTACAAATGGCTTAAGATCGATATAAAAACTATGCAAGTATTCATCGCAATAAGCAACCAAAGTTTAAGATAGGAAATTGTATTTGACTACTCCGGCAAAATAAAAAAACTAATCGACCATCACGGAAATTAGACTAGCAAAGTCTTGAACCATTTATAATTCTACACCAAATAAATTCAATAAGTTTTTATATTAAACTACCAAGTAGCATGTGCATTCATCTAGTCTTTAATATCTTGCTTTTAGAAACCTATTATAAATCAACTATTATTAAAAGAGCTCTTTGTGAGTTCCACCAATGAATTTTAATTGGTAGATTAGTTAAAAATATAGTCTTAAGTCGTTTAATTATACAAATATTATGGTTCGAGAGATATTTTTGACTATTTAAGTATTTATTAGAATTTAGAATTATTTATAAATATAAAATTCTTATTAAAAGGAAAGTTATAAAAATAGAGTCTTAATAAGTCTTAGAGGTATTTATTTTAGTTAGTTTAGTATTTTTACTTATTATTAAATATTGAGAGTTAGTTATTGAGACCAATATCTACATTGCCCTTCTAACTATATGTATTACTCATTAAAAACCTATAAATATTACTTAGTAGGTAGAAGAAGCATGAGAAAGAAATCTCATGTCTTTTTATTTATTTTTATAGAAAATAGGATTTTGAGTTGATTTTTATTAATTTTATTATTATTATAAAATTCTAAAATAGAATAAAATAGTCTTAAATTGATACTATCATCTAAAAAATATTATAAATTTTTTTATAATCTACTTAGAATTTATTTAGAATTTATTTAGAATTTATTTAGAATTTATTAAGAATTTTTAGAGCAACTTTGAAGACTTTGGTAAAAATGAGTTTTATCACCTTGGGAGCCATTATGAAGAAATGGAGCAAGATTTGAAGGCCATACAAGGTTCCTAGGCTAATAGGGTGTTTTTGAATACCATGGTGAAGTCAAAAATGCAAAATTATTAGTTCTACTAGTATAAAATAGGAAGACCAGTAGCTAGTGTAGTCCTTGTAGGAAGGAAGGTACACAAGTCCCATATGGGTTGTAGCACCTTGGATGTAGGTAGGAGGATAAGACTAAGGCCTTGTAGCCTCTCTAGGACACCCATATACACTACTTGTGAGCCTTGGTGAGGTTCAAATCCATGATCTTTTAACAAGTTATCCTTGAGATAAAAATTTCTACTTAATTTTTTTTATTATTTACCTTCTAACTTTGAATTATCATAACTTACTCATAATAACTTAGATTTACATATTGTTTTACATCATTGGAAAGATAAAAAAATTACCTACTTGAAATTATAATTTTTATTTTTTACTTTCACTTTTTATTACATGAAAATCTAGTGAACAAACTGTGACTAGTTTTACAGTGTGCAATTACTTAATTGCACATATTTAATTGGATGTAATCTTTTAGCCAAGCTATCAAACAACAATATTATAGTTTCAATCACACTACCCAATTCCATCAACAACAATTCTTTCTTAGATATGAGATCAAAATCCAAAATCCACCATCATAAGTAAGAAGCCACAAGAACACCAGATTAAAAAAAATGTGTCGAAGCACCACATGTGATTATCCTATTTCAAGAACAATAAAGGACAATTTTTTTTTTTATATTAGAGAAAAGATTATAAAAAGACAATAAGAAACAAGTAGCAAGATATATCAACATCAAAACGGCCTATATACAGGTTTCTCTAATGCCAAACAACCTTTTACAATAGCATTCAAATCTCAAATAGCTTTCCCAATGAATAATTATAGACAATATTATCCTTCAATAATCTTCTCCCCTATGATTTTTTATATCTTCCAATTTTTGATTTCATCTCCATCACTTGCAATACATCTTCTATTACAAATTTAGCAAATGACTCATTTCTTTTTTACATCACCACATCGATCAGCTTCAATTTCATTTAGCATCCAACTCAAATCGTAACAGTTGACAAAATATATCAATCTCGGCAAATTTTATCTTTTTGAAATCATTGTTTATGCCACTTCAGCAATATAGACATTCATTGCAGTCCAACAATTGAGCTCTCACAACTACCCCTTCAAAATTGCATCATCCAAATTTCTCAAGAGCTGCAATACTCGTAACTTGATTTATTCTAATAGATTCCTCTTAGTTTCTATTTTGATGATCCTAATCTTTCCAGAAAGTTAACTTAAAGCGGCTCCTATCTTCAGAAACTTCAGAAACTTCAGAAAATCGAAATCCACTAAATTAATAGACTGATAAAAAAAAATCTAACACTATGATCCACATTCCACATATATCTTTGATAATCTAGTCTAGGCCACAAAAATAAAGTTATCTTTGCGAGTTATGGTCTACATGATAGTCTCTAAATTTAATATACAATGCATATATAATCATGATTTTTAGCCAGATCATGATCACGACTTCATTAGGCAGTTGAAAATAACTCCTAGTACTCCATTGCTTATACGAGCTATAAAATCAATTGATCCATCTATTATTTGAATAAAGTTTTCTTGAAGAAATTTTAAACATGCTAAAGATAAGATTGTTCTATGTTTGGCTAATACTCCACCTTCTTATTCCCAGTATTTCTTCTTCTCTCATCCACTTTGTCTGCTTATCATTTGGTTTTCCTTACACAACTATCAATCTTCATATCCATCGTCTCTTCAACTCTCTCCATTGTTGTATTACGTGTTGTCCTATTTGAGAATGTACTAGGCACCTGATTGTAGAGGGTGAAGATGCAATTCACATATATCCAAGAATCCTTATTAGGTTTTATCCATATAAGAAGAATATGATTGAATATCAATACAAGAGTACTTAAGTCAATACAAAATGCTTAAAAATACTCTTCTTGATAATTTTATCTATATATGAATTCAAATTGCTTTGTTACTTGTCACAATCAAGCAACTAAGATTTCTCTTTGCAAGTCTTAATCTTAATCAATAAACTTTAGTAAGCTATAAATCTTAATTTGACAATCAACTTGGTACAAAATTTTGTACAAAAATGCAAATATAAGTCTTCTATATGCTTAAAAAGTTTCAATCTAATCCAGCTTATAAATTATGGAAAATCAACCAAAATCCGCACTGATATCAGTTGTTCGTTGGCTTGAAGGTTGATGTAGATAACCCAATGGCAAATTCTCCTTCTTCAACCATTAACTTCAGTTAAACTTTAGTGTGTAGCTTATCCTTCAAGTCTTCTAATATTGCACCAAATTTTATCTTGATTCGATTAATAAATCTTTAGATATTACAGGAATCCTAAATAATCTTAAATTGCCAATTTTTGGTATCTTTTGTATTAAAGATCAAATAAGATAAAATTAGTTCACAGACATCACTTGTTCTATAGCCAACACTCACCCACGACCACTACAATTAGCACCGCACCTCTCTAGCAATGCTACAATCAATGATCAATAGAATCTATTGCTAAGACTTGCTTTTATTTTATTTTATTTTATTTTATTTTTTTTAAGTCCCAAATTCATACTTATGGAAGATCACAAGGACTTAGTTTAAAACTCTATTCTATCCCATTTTCAGACAAAAATACTAATTCTAAAATAATTATTATTTTAATAAAATTTTTAAAATTTTTAAAATTTATATTTATATTTATATTATTTTTTTATTTTTTTATTTTTTTTCAAATACTATTTTCACTAATTAGTCACACTAACTTTCTTATTTATCTTTCTAATTCTACATCTTCAACTTTTCTAAATTTTTCTAAATTTTTAAGCTAAACTAATATAAAGCAATAAATTTTTGGCTCACAAAAGGACTATGGAGTTAGCAAAAGAATATAGAAACCTTCAGATAATCTTAGGAATGCACTTAAGAAAGTTTACAAATTCCATCAATGATATTCAAAAAAAACCTAGACTCAATCGGAACTAAAGATTTTGTGGACACCAGTATTTCTTGGCTTCTAAATGGTATTTTTTTACTAATTATAGAAGATCAATATAAAAAAAAAAAAAAAACCATGCCAAGACCTTCATTTGTATATAATCATTTATTTCCAAGATAGAATAGATCTTGCTAGAAGCTTCTTAGTTATCATTTCAAATCTTTGCATTTTGAGGGGCTTTCAAGAACAAGAGTTAGAAGATTCTTTTGCCACATTAGCGGCTAGTGAACTATTATAACTTTCACAATCTCTTGGATTTGAAGAATATAAGTAAGATAAAGAAGAAATATTCTAAAACCAAGTAAGGCCATGTTTGTAATCTTTGGAGATATGGCCTTATCACAAAAATCTTAATTCAAATACTTGAGCTCTGATAATACTCCTTGAAGTTGGAACGATGATTCCAGGTAGACCAAAAATCATGTTTGAGGGATATTTTGAAGGTTGCAACAAAGAGCAGATTCTTGGATGGGATGTTAGTACAATAGAAGTTATATCTGGATGCCATCGACACTAGCTCAAGGATAATCAATAAATAAAAGACGAAATATATTGCTTCCCTATTCCAATATATTTTAGATTTCTTCTATATGTAATTTGATCATCAAATTACTTTGGCTCCTCTTAAAAGTCATCACTAGAAAGAGAAGTGATATTATGGACATACTTCAAGTTACTATATTCTAAAATCTTCTATAATCTTTTAGAATCTTTTGTAATTTTTTATAATCTTTTATAATCTTTTAGAATCTTTTTTAGTCTTCTAAAATCTTTTAAGATACTCTTAGAAGGTTCAATAGGATATAAGCCTTGTAATATAAATAAGAAGCAAGACCAAGATATATTTTAGTCTTGCTAACACAAGTCTAGAGCAATCCAAAGTATTGCCTTGTTTTTTGATATCAATCTAATTCTTTGTTCATATCAATCATCTGGTTCTTTGTTCTTGTCAACCATCTAATTTTTTGTTCTTAACATCATTCTAGTAATATAATCTTTTCCTTATTTCTTTGCTAACCTACTATCTTATATCTCTAACATATATGATTTTAAATTGTTTGACTCTTGATATTGCTATGTTGAAATATATAGCATATATCAAATCTATAAATCTTATTTTAATATATATTTTTAAAAAGAAGAATTATCTTGCAAATATGTTATTTAAAGCAAGGTATTCCTATGAAAAAAAAAATTTTGCTTATGATAAGAATAAAAGATTGAAATGGATTATACATGTGTAATGGAAATAGAAGACCTTATTGGTAAAATCTTACCTTTCAATATGGATGTATGAGGACAAATTATGAGAAATTGATTTTCACTTAAGTACTTTAAAAAAAATGAGAAGATTAAACTAAAAAATATTTCAAAGACATCAAATATTAAGCTTACAGTGTTGTGTTGTGATTGAGCTATAATATGAAAATATTACATATTCATATTTAATATATAATTTATTACATAACTAAGTGAGAGTTATATTAGTAGATTTTTATTGATTACAAAATATGATTTGGTTGTTAGTTTAAAAAGAATTTGTTCAAAAGGATTATTATTGAGATTTATACAATTTTTTTTTTTTTTTTTTATAGTGACTTTTGAGATTGCTTTTATATAGGTAATAACTTTTATACAACTTGAGTCACCTTTTTTAGATATTAGTGACTCTTAGGATTTTATTTATTTCTTTTATTTGATGTTTATAACACATATTATGTAAATCTTATTAAAAAAAGGATTGAAAAGGAATTTTTAGTGTGAAAAGAAGTAGTTAGGCCATCCATATAGATGAATGGAGATTGGTGATAGAAATCTCCATTCCTATTGGCCAAAAATCATATCCAATGAGCTGCAAGGAGGTTGCCTAAGGACTTATTAGGAATTAGGATTTGTTATTTAATTAAATTTGAACCTCAAAGGCTAGAATCAGCAAGTTTGGATTTTTGGCTATGTTTTTGGTATTAAATTTGTATAATTAGGACTTTTTATGAAGGAGATATAGGTGCTCAAAATTAAGGTGTTGAAATTGTATATACTATCATGCTTTTGAGCATCATTCATGTATCTAAACAGGAATGGAAGATTGATAATTAGGATTGAAAAAAATCTTTCTTGGATATATTTTTTGTATATAGCTTAATCAAATCCAAGCTAGTATAAAAGAGATGTTAAGAATTAAAATTAGTACTTATAATCAAAGGGCAAAAGTGACCTTGTTTAACTAGTGGTTATGTTTTGGGCTATATTTTAAGCAATTTGATAAATTTTTGGCTCAAAATATTTAGGAGTATATATATTTATATCACAAGATTATGTAAATTTTTTTTGTAACATTAAGATTTTGAATTTGTGAAATATGAAGAAAATAGTACTTAGGTATCTCTAAATTAGGGTTTTAAGGACCTATTAGGAATTTTAAGATATCGAACAATTAGAAGCAAATCTATAGTTGATTTTTTTTATAGCAAAGCTTAAAAGTATCATCTATAATTTTAAGAAAATTTTATAGAAATAAAATAGTTGGATTAAGAATTATTAAATTCTAAATTTTAGGAAGAAATAAATCCTTAGGAGTGAATAAGCTATTGAAGGTTTTTGTTGCAATTTGAGCCTTCTATACAAATTAAAAGGATTTTTTAAGAGCCAAGATTTTATGGAGGTAGAAAAATGGATATTAGAAGTTATAATAAAACTTTGATATGAAGATGAGATTTTATAAGAGGATTATAGATTTTTCTTGAAAGTTATTGGCAATCTAACTTATCATCAATTGATTAGTGGTGAATTTATAAAGAAAAGGATATTAAGGATCTTCTATATACCATAGAAGGACTTTATATATAGACCTATTTGAATATAAGAGGAATTTTTCTATTATAATTTTTTTTATAATATCATTATGTTATTTTTTTTTTAAATTAAGAATAAAGCATTTAATATAATCTTATTAATAAGTTACAAATAAATTCTCTACAACTAGGTATCAAATATATTCCTAGATTGTAGTTCATGGCATATAATAATGGATATATTTTGAAGGAAGGATTCTTATAGAAGAGGCTCAAAAGAATAGATGGGATTCTTTTTAGAGTTATTGATGATGCTAAGATCAAGTATCAAATTTTAAGAGAATTTTATGATATATTATGGGCTAGACAGAGGACACTATGGACTATCTTTATTAAGATTAAAGAAAGGTATTGGTGGAAAGGTATGTATAAAGATATAGAAGGATATGTAAATTCTTATTTAGAATATCAATTACAATCAAAGATTAGATACAAAAATGGTTTGTGTCCTACTTATTTATCTAGTATATACTTTCAATGGATACTAGACTTGGTTGTTATATCAATTGATATATAAAATATGAAGTATTTGATTTTGGCATGTAAAGAATTGTCAAATTATGTAGAAGGAAGGGCTTTAAGAAATAAGTCCACAAAATTAGTCTGTAAGTTTATTATGAAAAATATAATATATTTTTCTAAGAACATTAAAAATATAAGGGCACAAATTGAAAGAAATATATAAATTATTGAAAACTATGTAAAAAAAAATTGATAAAATAAAAATAAAGAAATATGTATATTCAACAAGAAACTGGAATAATTATTGCCAAAGATTAGAAAATACAGAAGACTCTTGAACTAGACTAGAGGCGAGAAAAGAGTTGATAAGAGTGAAGAAGGCTTTACTCTTGTCTCTATATATACTATCTATTTAAGAACTATGTGGCGGTGTTCTATAGGACCTCTAACATGTGTCCAATTTACAAGACACATGTCAAATTTGCAAGATAAGTTTTCTACATGTACACCACATACTTAGCTTGTTCTACAATCTATCAACATGTATGACATGTGGCTAGCTTGTTGGCCAAGTTTCTAATGTACCAATCACCTATAGGCATATATAAAGAAGAATCCACATCTATGAAGCTTCTAAGAAGCTTTTCTGTAAGATATTATCAAATTAATCTATTTTTATCTACTTCTATCTATATATATTAATTAAATAATTATTGGAATAAATCTTATGTCAATGATATTATCTTCCTTTCTAGAGATGAGTTCTACAAGGAATGGTGATTACATATTGAAGAAATCCGACATGTGTCAAGGACATAAACTAGAAAAAGATGTATAATCTAATGAAAACTATATCAAAGAAAAGTCACAAAATAGGAATAAGAAAGTATGTATATTCAAAGGGAAGTTGGAATGGCTATTGCCAAAGATTGGAAACATAAAGACTCTTGAAACTAAACTAGGATCATGAAAGAAGTTGACAAGAGTGAAGAAGGCTTCACTCTTGCCTCTACAAATACTATCTAATTAAGATCTATGTGGCGATATTCTATAGGACCTCATACACATGTTTAATTTGCAACACACGTGTCAAACTTGTACGACAAGTTTTCCACATGTGCGCCACGTACTTGGCTTGTTCTGCAAGTTATCAACATGTGTGACACATGGCTAGCTTGTTCCACAAGCTACCAATATGTGCGCCATGTGGCTAGCTTGTTGACCAAATTTTTAACCTACCAATCACCTATAGATATGTATAAAGGTGATTCCATATCTATAAAGCTTCTAGGAAGCTTCTCTATTAGATATTATCAAATCAACTTATTTTACCTACTTCTATTGATTTATATTATTTAGGTAATTATTAGAATAAATCTTCTGTCTGTGACTTTATCCCCCCTTCTAGGGACGAGTTCCACGAGGAGCAGTGATTACATCTTAAGGAAGTATAGGATACGTTGAATTGTACTTGCCACATACTGTGATCTTTATTCCCTTCAAAGGTAGTTGATAGGTCCTTTCAACCATCGATAATGTCTCATACCAAGGCAAGAAGACCACCTTATTATTTGATCATTGTTGAGGCCTTCATAACTCCCTTCAAAAAAAACATTAGGAACACCATCAGGAGTAGTTCCTACCTCTAAAAGTATCATCAAATATCGAGAGTCTTTTCCAAGATCGTGATACCAAATACGTTGTCGTACTCTAATTACTTACAGTATATAAAAATTAGTTAAAATATATTATATGTTTATAAATCTAGATGTGTGTTAGAATAGTTAGTAAATTAAATTAAAAATGGTTGATAAAAAAAACTTTATTTTATTTTATTTTACTTATTTTAGTTATAGTATTTAAAAATTATAAGATCTAAATATTTAGTATGAAGCCTTGAGAGAAGGTGGGAACTTAAGGATGAAAATTTAAGCTAGTAAGAGGCTAATTGGGAGGGATGAAATCAAGCCATGGTCGGATGAAGGCAAGGAATAGGGAACTTCATCCCTATTGGTCGAATACCATGCCCAATGGGGTTTGAGGAGGCTGCCCACGACCTTAACAGGGGGGTTTTCGGCGACTTCAAAAGGGGGATTTGCAATTTCAGAGGTAGGGTTGTAAATTTTAGGGTTTTAGGTATAGTTTGAGAGGAAATTTTAGGCAATTTGGAGTTAGGGTTAAGAAGTTATACTTGTTCAAAGTTAAAGAGTGGATTTCATACATACTGTCACTCTTTTGGGATTTTGCGGAATTTTACGGAGGCTTTTAAGATCAGACGGTGCGGTTGGAAAGGTGATTTCAAGATCTACGTCTATTATGAAGGAATTCTTAAGTTTTGAGTTTAGACAAAGGAGATATGAAGGGTTGAAGACAGCGCATCCAATTCCAAGGCAGTAAGCACACTGTGTTGTTAATAGTTATGCTTTGAGCCATAACTTGAGTTTTTAGACGAAATTCTGGCTCAAACTTCTTGGAGAATGTGACATTTTGTATTAAGAAGCTATACATACAAATTTCATGGAATTTGAGCTCATAGTGTGTGAGATATGAAGAAATTTGTATGCAGGTGTATAAAGACAAGGGTTTGAAGCGATTGTTAGGGTTTTCAAGATATCTCAAGATCCGCAATGAATTTGCAGTTGAAAATTGTTGTACAGGTTGATAAGAATACATCAGTACTTCATGTAAAATTTTATCATGTTTGGACAGTCGCATCAGGAGATATGAGATGTTGAAGTTCGGGAAAATTTCCACATAAAGATATATAAGGTTTTAGAGGATTTTATCATACTTTGGATGTTGTTAGTTACTTGAGGCTTATGTATTTGATGTAATTTCTCAAAAAAGAAAAATATATATATATAAACTTTAAGTTTTCCTTATTTTTGAAGCTTGATTGAGAAATTAGTAACAGCTAGAAGCCCAGCGCTTTCTTAAGGCAAATTCTCTCTACCCTGACAACGTTGTATTTTGCCATCAATCCTAGGAAGGACATGACGTTCTTGAGGGTCTTCATCTCTATTCCATTGTCTTTGAAAGTTGTGATAGTCGTAATGTCTCGTCTGATAAACCAACAAATGATGGCTCTTAAATTGAATTCGCTGGTTATTGATCATCCATCTCTTTAGCATGAACAAATCTAAGGAAATAACAAACAATATACAAGATAAGATGAAATCTTTATAGAACCTACTTTGCTTTATAGCAAAGATTTGCTTGATTCTTTATCTTAATTTTAATGGATATTGTCAATGAAATGCATTGACTTTTATTGGTACATTTGCTAGATTCTTAGATGGCTCCCATGTGCATTCACTAATATCATATCCGCACCAATGCACAAGATATTCTAGTCGGTTTTGGCGCCGCCTTGAAACTAAAATCTCTTCAACCTCGAATTCTTCATTGTTGTCAATTTCTATTGTAGGCAATGGCATTTGTCTTTTTCCTTGTATATCCAGTGTCTTGTATGGCTTGAGTAGTGACACATGGAATATAGGATGGATCTTCATAGACTCTGGTAGGTGTAATCAATATGCAACTAGATTGATTTGTTAAGAAATAGGAAAAGGTCCAAGTCTACGATAGTCCAACTTATTACAAGGACAAGTAGTCTTGATATTGCGACAAAGTAACCATACCTTATCCTCCACGTTGAATTGTGGTTGTTCCTTATGATACGCATCTGCATTTATTTTTTGTTATTCTTGAGTTTTTTTTAATTGCACCTTCATTATTGCATGTAGCTCTGACAAACGATTTGCCAAATTTTCTACCACTAGATTATCAATTTTTAAAAAGTCAAAAGCATCAAGTCGTAGGTGGTAACCATAATTGACAAAGAAAGATATTTGATGGGTAGACGAATGTATTATATTATTATAAACAAACTCTACCAATGGTAGAAGAGCTGTCCAATCATCTTGTTAGTAGTTGATGGTACACCTTAAGTACTGCTCCAAGACTTAGTTCACGCGCTCTGTTTGTCCGTCAATTTGAAGATGAAAAGTTGAAGGTAACTTTATGTCTACTTTTAAGATCTTGAAAAGAGTTCTCTAAATTCTTGACACAAATTGAGTTCTCTTATCCGATATAATATCCTTAGGTAATCCATGATAGCGATAGATATTATCAATGAAAAGCTTAATTGTTTCTTCACCTGTGATAGATTTTTTGTATGGTACAAAATATGCCATCTTGGTGAACCGATCTTCTATCACAAATATAGAGTCATAAGATCTTGAGCTTAGAAGATCTATGATGAAATCCATAAGAACATAAGACCATGGTTGTTTTAGAATATATAATGGCTGAAGAAGCTCAAAAGGTCGATGACAAAGAGTCTTGGATCTTGAGCAGATATCACATGATTGTACAAAGTCTTTGACTACCTTCCACATTTGAGACCACCAAAAATCTCTTGATATAAAATTCCAAAGTCTTGTTGTATCCAAAATATCCTGCCGTTGGAAAATTATGACATGCTTGAAGAACACATAAATTTGATTCTCCTTCTGGAACACATAGGTGTCCTTCAAAATATAGTGAGATATTTTTAAACTCAAATTTAGAAGAATTATGAGACTTGGAAGAATTATTCTTGATATCATGAACAAGAGGATTTGAGGACATACTTGACTGAATTTGCTTGAAAAAAGTTGAATCAACAATCAATGTTGATTTCATTATTCGAAGAAGAAATTACTTGGATTTCAAGAGGATTGTTCTTTGTTGCTCAAAAGTTGCATCTCCTTCTTTTGGTGCAAAATAAGAATGTCTAAAAAGAACATCGGACAAACCTTGTTGTTTTTTTGGCCGATAAGTAATAATGAACTCAAATCTTGATAAAGACATACTCGAATGAGCTTGATAACAATTCAACATGCGTGCTGATATGAAATACTCGAAGTTCTTATGATCCGTATATATGGTGATTGAACTAGAAGCGCCTTCTAGATAATGACGCCATTCTTGAAAGAAATCTACGATTGCAAGAAGTTCTTTGTCGTAGATACTTGACGAATATGTATTTCATGTTCTTCTACGTTCTTAGAATAGATCAAAATATTATCTAGGTAGCAGATGACCAAATTATCTAGGAACTCATAAAAAGCATCATTCATGAGATGTTGAAAAAGAGCTGGTGCATTTGTAAGTCCAAAAGGCATGACATTATATTCAAAATGTCCGTACTTGGTTTGAAATGCACTTTTTCATTCATCTCCTTCTTTGATGCGTACTAAATTATATGCTCCTCTTAGATCTCTTTTTGTATAGATCTTAACTTGATTTAACTGGTCAAAGAGTCCTAATATCAAAGATAATGGATATCTATTCTTGATTGTAATCTTGTTGAGTCCTCGATAGTGAATACACATTTGCAATGATCCATCTTTTTTCTTCCCAAATAGAATTGGAATTCCTACTGGAGATTTAGAATGGCGTATAAAATTCTTGGCCAAATTCTCGTCAATATATGCCTTGAGTTCAGCCAGCTCATCTTGTGATAAACTGTAGATTAGTCCAAATGGTGGTTGAGTTCCTTCTTTGAGGTCGATTGAATAATCATATGGACGATGTTCAGAAAGAATATCTACATTTTTTTTTCAAAAACGTCTTGATAATCCAAATATTGGCTTGGAATGCCACTTAAAGTCTTTCCACCATCAAAAACGAGTGTGGCATAAATAGCAAAAGTTGATCTTTCTTTTGCTGTATGTATAAAAACTTTTGCACCTATAAGTACGAGATTTACTATATTAGACTTATAGCTTTTCACTTGGTCAACTAGATGTTTAATAATGCTTTGAAAAAAATCGAGTCTATGAGAATTTTAATCTATTTGAGGGTTATATTTTTCTAGCCATGATAAATCTAAAATAATTGGATTAAATAGAGATTTAATTATGTTAAAGGTTACGTAGCTATTATGACCATCTATTGTTACTTTTATAGGATGGATTTCATGAGTGATGTCTACAAAAGACAATGGACTACCATCTATGACTTTTACATGTACGGGTTTAATTTTTTGTACTAAATATATTTTACAATTCTTAACAAATTGTTCATCTAGAAAGCATGCTGAGGCTCCTGAATCTAATAAAGCAGAGGCTCCTGAATCTAATAAAGCAGAGGCTCTATAGTTTTTTGGTCCTAATTATACATCTATTATAAAACAAGGAGAGGATATTGAGGAGAGAATAAGACCTTCATTAGGAATTGTACACGGTTCTAGCTGCACGGTGTCGTACTGTAATTGCTTACAGTATGTAAAATCCACTCAAAATGCCTTATATGTTTATGAATCTAGATGTGTGTTAGAATGGTTAGTAAGTTAAATTAAAAATGGTTGATAGAAGAAACTTTATTTTATTTTATTTTACCTATTTAGTTATGGTATTTAAAAATTATAAGATCTAAATGTTTAGTATGAAGCCTTGAGAGAAGGTGGAAACTTAAGGATGAAAATTTAAGCTAGTAAGAGGCTAATTGGGAGGGATGAAATCAAGCCATGGTCGGATGAAGGCAAGGAATAGGGAACTTCATCCCTATTGGTCGAATACCATGCCCAATGGGCTTTGAGGAGGCTGCCCGCGACCTTAACAAGGGTTTTCGGCAACTTCAAAAGGGGATTTGCAATTTCAGAGGTAGGGTTGTAAAGTTTAGGGTTTTGGGTATAGTTTGAGAGGAAATTTTAGGCGATTTGGAGTTAGGGTGAAGAAGTTATACTTGTTCAAAGTTAAAGAGTGGATTTCATACATACTGTCACTCTTTTGGGATTTCGCGGAGTTGTACGGAGGCTTTTGGAGATCGGACGGTGCGGTTGGAAAGGTGATTTCAAGATCTACGTCTGTTACGAAGGAATTCTTAAGTTTTGAGTTTAGACAAAGGAGATATGAAGAGTTGAAGACAGCGCATCCAATTCCAAGGCAGTAAGTAGACCGTTTTGTTGATGGTGATGGGGTTTGCCATATCTTAAGTTTTTGGACGAATTTTTGTCTCAAAATTTCCAAGAAGGTGTATTATTGTGCTAAGAAGCTATACATCAAAGTTTCATAGCATTTGGACTTTTAGATTGTGAGATATGAAGAATTTAGTACACGGGTGTTTGTAAACAAGGGTTTAAAGCTACTGCTAGGGTTTTGGCGATATCTAAAGATCGATAATGAATCGACGGTTGACATTTGTGGTGGTAGTTGTAAAGAATATATCAGTACTTCATGTAAATTTGGAGTAGTTTTGGACGGTTGGATTAAAAGTTATGGGTTATTGAAGTTCGGGAAAAATTCCCTTCCTATGGGAGAATGAGGGTTTAGAGTATTTTGTTATGTTTTGAGTGGTTTGAGGAAATTATGCTTGTGTATTGGGTGTAATAGCCCTATGGAGATCTCTTTTATATAAAATTGGGGGTTTTTATTATACTTGAATCTTGCTTGAGTAATTAGTGGCAGCCAGAAGCCCAGCGCTTTCTTGAGGCAGATTCTCTCTACCCCGACAACGGTCTCTATTGTAACTGGACGAATTCATTTTTCGACATGTTGTCTTCTTTAACAACTGTACTCTTCATTTTATAGTTGTGTCATTTCTTTGAATAATGTTGAGTAGTGTGCTTAGATTTTCTTCAATATAAGTATAATCCTCTTTGATGACGTCAAATCTTTTCTTGTTCAACAAGAGATATAAATCATACTGCATCAATTTGCATGTCTTCTATTTCTAAATGTATGTTTCATGATAATGTTGATGTTGCCATTGAATAATAACATTGAGGCTCTCTTGTACGACTCTTGGATCAAAACTCAAAAAGTTGATTGTCACACTTCACAGGAAAATCTATTGCTTGATTCAATGTTAGTGGATTGGATAAATTGAGCATTAATTTTTTTATCTCATATTATAATCCATAGAGAAATTGGCTGATGAATGCAACATCATCCCACTTGATATCAGTTGCTAGTTGTTGAAGTTGTGAAGCGTATAATGACACTGATTGATTACCTTGTCATAGGATGCAAATCTTATTGGTGGCAACACAGATTGCATCATGTTTTCTTTACATAGATTGGAATTCCACTAAAAATGCCTCCAAATTATTCAAAATTAGATCATGTCATTGAAGAAAAGATGAAAACCATGATAAAATAGATCCCGAAAATAATGTTCTAATAAACCTAACTTGAGATCCTTATGTGGGATAACTTTGAGATTGAAATTCAAGCACCAATTATACCTGATTGACAAATCCTCAAAACTTAGATCTTGTGCCATCAAACTTCTCAAGTAAACTAATTTTTGGTTCTCTAATGCTTGAACGGTGCTCCATCATAGGTGAGGTAGTATGGTTTGGTGTAGGTATTGAAGCAGCTCCAACCATCTCTATATCTTCACTTCCTGCTAATCTTGTTGCTTTTTGTGGTGGTAAATTGAGTTGATGTATTGCAAGCATTAGCTCTCTCATTTGTTCTTGCATTTATACCATTGCACTCTTCATTTCTGCAAGCTCTGCCTTGATAATATAATAGGAAGGAAGATGTCTACTCTCACTGCAAGAAATATAGAATAACACACTCAAAAAAAAAAAATTCTAGAAACAATATCAGTTTAAAAGTGGATACTCTACAACTTCTAAAATGCTTATGTCTTATAAAGAGAAAGGAATAATCCACTCTTAATGAAGAAGAGACAAAGCTCTGATATTGTATGTGCACTCTTGTCAATCTGTCAAGGACATGAATTAGAAAAAGATGTATAATCTAATGAAAACTATATCAAAGAAAAGTCACAAAATAGGAATAAAAAAATATGTATATTCAAAGGAAAACTGGAATGGCTATTGCCAAAGACTGAAAACATGAAGACTCTTGAAACTAAACTAAGATCAGGAAAGGAGTTGATAAGAGTGAAGAAGGCTTCACTCTTGCCTCTATAAATACTATCTAATTAAGAGCTACGTGGCAGTGTCGTAATACGTATAAATTTGCTCAAGAATGCTCCAGGTACATGGCTGTGGAAGATAAAAAAGAAATACACAACAACAAGATCCTAACAACTCTAATAGAATCCTAAACAACTTCTATTAAACCTTAAAATTATTAATCAAACTTTAATCCAATCTTTAAAAAATTACAAAAGAAGAGTAAATGAATTATATATTAATCATAAAAAAAAATAATATATAAAATATTAAATTTAGAAAATACTAAAAATAGAAATTTTAAAATCCTAAATCATATCTTATTCAAACCCTAATCAAATGCTAGTCAAATCCTAAGTCAAACCCTAGTCAAAACTTAAGTCCAATCCTAAGTCAAATCTTAAGTCAAACCTTGATTAAATCCTAGTCAAATCCTAATCAAATCCTAAGTCAAATCCTAGTCAAATCCTAGTCAAATTCTAGTCAAATCTTAAGTCAAATTCTAGTCAAATCCTAGTCAAATCCTAAGTCAAATCCTAAATCAAACCCTATTCAAACCATAGATCAAATCCTAAGTCAAAACCTAAATCAAATCCTAAGTTGAACCCTGATCAAATCCTAATCCTAATTAAGTCCTAAATCTTAAATCAAATCCTAAATAAAATCCTAACTCTAAATCAAACCCTAAACAAATCCTAAACCCTAAACCAAACCCTAAAAGAACCCTAAATCCTAAACCAAATCCTAAACAAATCCTTAATCCTAAACCAAATCCTAACCAAATCTTAAATCAAATTCTAACCAATTCAAATTAACTCTAAGAAAAATTAGAACCTCAATATTTGTTGATTAGACTATTAATCTTACTTAAAACTTTTTACACCTTTCAATCTCTTAGTCAATAATAAGCACAATAAATTTGAAAGAAATCAAACTTACCAAATGGAAGAAAAATCCTAAAAACTTCTCGGGTGTTGGCCGGCCTCCTTCTCCAACCTTGATGCTGATCTTCTAGTGTTGATTTCTCCCTTCTTCACCATTCAATCGGTCTCAAATCATTCATATGTATAGGAAAACAAGTCTACTATCCACAAAAATAAAAATTGCTCCAATCCAACTAGCAGATTGCTCAAGATCTCAAAAATCCTAACTGACCTTCAAAACTTAATTTCTGAGATCTTAACCCACTTAAACCTCAATTACGTACAATTAAATTATTAGATTTAGTTCAAATTTATAGCACACATTAACAAAAAAAATATCCAAAAACCCACAAATTTTCTGCCTTGGATCTGCTATAAAACTTTTGAAATTGTCTAAATCATCTATCCTATTTTATTTCACAAAATCCCAAGTTGCCAAAAACAACCCTGACTTTGCAAAGCTATTGCAAAGTGATTTCTTATCCAAATCAATCTAAATCAACTTGTATACAAAATCTCTCAAGTCTACTCTCTAATTCCAATCTTTGATTTGCAAAAGCCTCTCAGATCCGCTATAGGCATGCGGTTTTGTGCCTCAGGGTCTGATTTCAATCCCAGCTCATAATCGGTCCTTTCCGGGTATCTATTTTGAGATTTTTGTGGTAAATTTTTTTGAAACCTCTTCTTAATTCTCTCCTATATATGCCTATATTATTTTATTTTTTAATCTACTTTTTTTTGCCTTACTTATGGCCCTACAAAATAAATAGAAGCTCATTTGTAAAAAGGGCAGCATTAACAGTCAATAGTTTTACTCCCTTTTTACTATTATCTATTTTTCTAAGATAATTTGCTACAATATTTTGAACTAAGATCTTCTATAATATACTATTTCTACATTCTTTCACTTAATAGTTGTGTTACATCACAACAGCGATATTCTATAGGATCTTACACGTGTCTAATTTGCAAGACACGTGTCAAAATTGCACAACAAGTTTCTCACATGTGTGCCACGTACTTGGCTTGTTCCATAAGCTATCAACATGTGTGACACATGGCTAACTTGTTCCACAAGCTACCAATATGTGTGCCATGTGGCTAGCTTGTTGACCAAGTTTCTAACCTATCAATCACCTATAGACATGTATAAAGGTGATTCCGCGTCTATGAAGCTTCTAGGAAGCTTTTTTATTAGATATTATCAAATAAATTTATTTTATCTACTTTTGTTGGTCTATATTACTTAAGTAATTACTACAATAAATCTTATGTCCATGACAACATGTGCCAAATAATGCTTGTAATATACTCTGATCTTTGAAAGGTTTTCTTAACACTTTATCTTGGTTTTGATGGATGTTATCAATGAAATGTATTGACTTTTGTTGATGCATTTGTTAGATTTTGAATGGCTCTGATGTGCGTTCACTAATACTATATCCGTCTTGAATTTATAAGATATTTCAGCTGATTTTGATATTGTCTTGAAACTAAGACTTCTTTTACCTCAAATTCTTCATTGTTGTCTATTTCTATAGAAGGTAGTGGCATTTATCTTATTCATTGTATATCTACTATCTTATGTGGCCAAAGCAATGATACGTTGTCGTGTTGTGGTTTGGCTATTATGTGAAAAAATTGTACATGAATATTTAATGTACAATTTACTACTTAGCTAAATGAAAGTCATATCAGTAGATTTTATTGGTTATAGGATATGATTAGGTTGGTAGTTTAGAAAAGATCTATTAAAAGGATTATAATTAAGATTTACACAACCTTATTTTCCTTTTAGTAGTGACTTTTGAAGTTAATTTTATATTGATAGTAACTTGTATATATCTTAAGTCACCTATGTTAGACGTTGGTGATCCTTAAGATCTTATTTACTTCTTCTTTTTAATGCTTAAAGCACCAAGTATGTAAATCTTATAAGAAGAAGGGTTAGAAAAGAGTTTTTAGTATAAAAAGGGTAGTTTGGCCATCCGTGTGGATGAATAGAGGTAGATGATAAAAATCTCTATTCTAATTGGCCAAAAATCATGCCCAATGGGCTTCAAGGAGGCTGCCCGAGGGTTTATTAGGAGTTAGGGTTTGTTTTTCGAGAGGAGTCGAACATCAAAGGCTTGGGTCATCAGGTTTAGGTTTTTGAGTATGGTTTAGGTGCAAATCTTGCTGGATTTGGACTTTTAATGAAGAAGTTATAGGCGCTCAAAGTTAGGGTGTCGATTTTGGACCTACTGCCACTCTTTTGAGTATATCTCACGATTACAGAGAGAAATCAAAGATCAGCGACTAGAATTGAAAAGCGCACTTTCTTGGCTACACTTTTTAAGTATAGCTTGATAAAATTCAAGCTAGAATCAAGGAGATATTGCGAGTTGAAGTCAGTGCTTGTAAGCTAAAGGCAGTAAGTGACTCTGCTTAACTAGCGGTTACATTTTGAGCTATATCTTAGTCAATTTGATAGATTTTTTGCTCAAAGTTTTTAGGAGTATATATATTTATGTCACAAGACTATGTGCAAATATTTTGTGGCATTAGGGTTTTGGATTTGTGAGATATAGAGAAAATAGTGATTGGGTGTCTCTGAGCTAGGGTTTTAAGCACCTGCTAGGGGTTTCAAGATATCGAACGATCGGAAGTATATTTGCAATTGAATTTTTTTGTGGTATAGTTTAAAGGTATATTCTACCTTGCCTGAAAGTTTGAAGAAATTTGAACGGCTGAATCAGAAGATATGATTATCTAAAGTTTAGAAAGAAAAACATCCTTTGCGGGAAAATATATTTTTAAGGGTTTTTGTTGCAAATTTGGACTTTTGTGCATACTAAAGGTGTTTTTGAGAGCCAAGACTTTATGGAGGTGTAAAAGGTAGATGTATAGAGCCATGATATGATTTTGGTATATAGATGAGTCTTTAAAAGGTTTTTAAGGATTTTCTACATATCATAGAGAAAACTTATGTACAAACCTACTTAAAAATAAGAGGTTTTAATCATACAAAACCTTTTTCTTATATTATCGTGTGTATTTATCCTTCTTATTAAGGACAAATAACTCAAAAAATTTCTCTAAAACTTAACATATTCATTTTATTTATCTATCAATTTGAGGATGAAAAGCTGAAGGTAGTTTTATATCCACCTTCAATATTTTAAAATAGATTCTTCAAAATCTTGATACAAATTGTATCCTTCTATCTGATATAATATCCCTTTGTAATCCATAATAGCAATAGATATTATCAAGGAAGAGTTTAAGTGTTTCTTTACTTGTGATAGATTTTGTATATAATATAAAATAGGCCATTTTGGTGAAACGATCTACAATCACAAATATAGGTTCATATGAATTTGAATTTGAAAAATCCATGATAAAATCCATAGAAACAAAAGATCAAGATTATTTTGCTATAGGTAATAGTTAGAGAAGTGTGTAAGGTCAATGACGAGGAGTTTTTGATCTTAAACAAATGTCGCATGACTATACAAACTATTTAATAGCCTTCCACATCTGAGGCCACCAAAAATCTCTTGATATAAGTTTTAAAGTCTTTTTATATCCAAAATATCCTACTATAGGAAAGTTGTGATAAGCTTCAAAAGCATGTAATCATACTTTACCTTTGGAATTTATAGGCATCCTTTGAAATAAAATAGATCATTCTTGACCTTAAACTTCAAAGTATAAGAGACTCAGATGAATTATTTTTAATCTCACAAACAAGAAGATCTGAAGACATACTTGATTAGACTTGTTGGATAAAAGCTGAATTAACAATCAATATTGATTTTATTTGCTCAAAAATGAAATTGCTTCAACTTCAAGAAGATAGTTCTTTGTTGATCAAAAATTGAATTTCTTCCTTTTAATAGAAGATAAGAACATTTGGAAATGACATCACATAGAACTTGTTGTTTTTGTGACCAATAAGTAATAATGAACTCAAATCTTAATAAAGACATGCTCCAATGAATTTGACAATGATTCAACATGTGTACTAATATGAAGTATTCAAGGTTCTTGTGATTTGTATACACGGTGTCATGGTAGAGAGAATTTGCCTCAAGAAAGCGCTGAGCTTCTGGCTGCAACTAAATACTCAAACAAGATCCAAAATAATAAAACCTTCAAATTTTTATAAAAGTCTTTATTTTAGGGCTATAATATCCAATATATAAGTCTTATTTCAGAAAAACACTCAAACTATAACAAAATACTCTAAACCCTCATTCTACTGTAGTAGGGAAACTTTCTCAAACTTCATCAATCTATTACTCTTAATCTAACCGTTCAAATCTATTCAAATTTCACATGAAGTACTGACGTGCTTTTAACAACTAGCATAACAAGTTTCAATCATCGATTGACTATTGGTTTTTAGATATTATAAAAACCCTAATAATAGTTTCAAATCCTTATTTATAAATACTTATGTGCTAAATACTTTATATCTTATAAATCTAATGTCTAAATACTATGAAACTTTAATAGATAGCTTCTTAACACAAAGATTCACCTTCTTAGAAATTTTTAGATAAAAATTCGTCTAAAAACTCAAGATATGGTGAAACCCATCACTATGAATAAAACAACCTACTTACTGCCTTGGAATTCAATCTGCTATCTTTGACTTCCAATATCTCCTTCTTCAAGACTACAAATGTAATAATTCTTTCTTATAAAATATAGATCTTGTAACCTTCTCTTCAACTGCACCTCTTGATTTCCAAAAGCTTTTGTACAACTCCTCCAATCTTCAAAAGTATGACAATAGATATAATTTGCACACTTTAACTTCAAGCATCTATTTCTCTCTCATAAAAATTCTAAATCTCTCAATTTTTATACCAAAATTGTAGCCCAAAAAACAAGCTTTCTAACCCTACTCTCTAATTTTTCAAACGGCATCCTTAAAGTTGCCAAAATTCTTATTCTTGTTGCAGGTAGCTTCCTCAAAGCCTATTGGGTATGACCATTGACCAATAAGAATGAAGAACTTCACCCCTTGTCTTCATTCATCCTCACTTTATCTTCATCCTTCCCAATAGGCTTCTTAGTAGTTTAATTCTTCTTTTTTGGATCCCAATTGCCTCTCAAGGCTTTATACTAAATATTTAGGTTGTGTATAATTTAAAAGCCATAACCAAGCTGTCACGGACATACTTTAAGCCATTACTAGAACTTTTTGTAGTCTTCTAGAACCTTCTAGAATCTTCTTTAGTCTTTGAAAATCTTCTAGAATCTTTTTTAAGCTTCTAAAATATTCTAAGATACTCTTAAGATCCTCTAAAATCTTCTTCAACCTTTCAAGACCTCCCGTAGACTTTTTAGAGTCTTCCATAATCTTCCTCAAGTTTTTAGAATATTTTAAGATACTCTTAGAAGGTCCAATAAGATATAAGGCTTTATAGTATAAATAAGAGGCAAGACTGGGGAGTACCATAGTCTTACCAATACAAGTCTTGGAGCAATCTAGAGTGTTGCCTTGTTCTTGATATTAATCTAATTTTTTATTCTTGATCTAGTTCTTGTTCCTGTCTATTCAGATTTTTGTTTTTGAAGTTATTCTGATTCTGATTTCTTCTCTTTGGTTCTTGACTAACTTGCTATCTTGCATCCGTAACAGTTTGGCAAGACTGCCTTATATAATCATATCAGAGCTTAGATTTCTTGATAGAGAGTAAATTATCCCTCTTCAAGATACTATTGCGTTCTAGAGGAGTGCGGACTATTCCCCTCTTGACTGATATGCTTATTTGTTGTAGTTGATTTTGTTTTGGAAAGAGTGGATTATTCCTTTCTTAAGTTATACCACTACGTTTTAGAGGTTGCGGATTACCCTCCTATAAACTAATTGTCTAAAAATATTCTTTTTAGTATAGAAAATACTAATGGCTTATCAATTTTTTTGTTTTTAAAATAGAAATAGATCAGATTAATAGAGATGCATCCTCACAAATAAAGAATAGAGTGGCAACACTTACAGATCTTTGAGCCCTATTGGATACAATACGATAAGAAATGATATTCTTTTGCAATCCAAAAAAAGAGAATTGTAAATGAAACAAATATTTGAAGAAACTAAGCAAGAGATTTATAACTTGCAACAAGAGATTATTTGATTAAGAGAAAGAAGCGGTGTCATGTTGTGACATGATTATATGGTGAAAATATGATTAAAAATAAATTTTCAATTAATACTCTATTGTCTTAATTCAACAAGAATTCCACATATTTTAACAAGGATTTTATGAAAGCCTCTTAGTTTATTTTCTTCACTTAATAGCTAGTATATAAGAATTAGTTAGTAATTTTACCTTCTAGGTTGTAATAATTCTTTTACTACCTTAGAAAGGCCATAAAATAATAAAAACATGATAAAAAGGATAAATTACTAGCATGATTGATATTAGGATTAAGTTGAGGGTAGGATCAAGCTATAAAATCCCTAGGATAGGTTGGATTGATACCCATGGGTTGGCCGTTTGTAGGACAAGGTCAAAATCAGACCTTTGGCCACAAAAACGGCCGCCTAGGGCAAAGTACGAGGGTTTTGTCAAATTGGATTTTTGGGTTGGATAGCTAGCTTGAAGCTTATTCCAAGGGCATTAAGCTTGTTGCCATAGGATTTGGATGACTTTGCAATTGTTGTTCAAAATCAGGGTTTGTATTGGTGTTTTGGGTTATATATAAGACAATAATGGTTTGTATTCTTGAGTGATTCATGCAATTTGTGTAGCATCTATGGTTCAAAATTTGATATTTTTTGGATTGTTGGGTGTGCTAAGTGTATAAATTTTTTTGTATTAATCTAATAATGCAATCAGGAGATATTTGGATTTTGATACAAAGGGTTGTCAAAAGTTGGCAGCTTAGGGTTGGATAGGATTTCTATGATAACTAAAGATCTACAAATTGGATCAATATAAATTTTGGCATGGTGATAGAAGACTTAGAGATCAAGCTATATACTAAGTTTGAGCTGAAGTTAACAGTGAAAGAAGGCAAAATCACCACTAGAGTTTCTACATCAATCTTCAAGTTGGCGGCCGAGTGTCATCAGTGCGCTTTTTGGGCATTTTCTAGCAATTTGCAAGTTAAATTGAGCTAAATTTTTATTAAGCATCTAAAAGGCTTATATTAATATTTGTGTGCAAAATTTCACACTAAATGGACGATTAGATTAAAAGTTATAGCTTGTCAAAGTTCACTGATTAGGATTAGGACTTACAAATAAAAACAAAAATTGCTTAATTATAAAAGAAACCAAGTAATTGGGATATATGTATGGTTGATGTTACTAAGAGGAGTATTTTTAAACACTTTTGAATTGAAGTTCGAATTATATTCTTCATACATGGATGAAACCTATTAGGATTTTTTGATTATTTGCAAACATTATTTTACCTTCTATAGCCAAGTGCCTGGTGCATTTCCGAACAAGACAACACGTAATACGATAGCGGTAGACAAGCTATATACACAACTTCTCTAGAAGTTCTAAGGGTTGTCATAAAAGAGCCAAAAGTTAATATGCCTCATAAGTTTGATAGAATAAGATTCAACTTTCAAAGGTTTGTATAACAACTGTGACTTTACTTACGATTATATCCTTCTCGTTATCTAGATGGATTCATTCCAGTCGCTTTTATAGACACCTTTTTATCAGGAAGTACTTAATCATGGTTTGCACCATTATTGAAAAATAGTTTTCCGATTCTATACAATTTAGAAGCTTTTATGGAAAGATATACTATTGTATTTGGAGACAGTGATCACGAGAAGGTGGCAATGAGGAAGATCCAAAATCTACGACAAGGGCAATGTTCAACTGCAATTTATGCTGCAGAATTTCAACAACTTACTTGTGACCTTGATTGGAATGATAAGGCTTTTATGACTTCATTTCATTATGGTCTAAAGGATGATATAAAGAATTTATTGATCATGATGCCAAGAATTGAAAGCTTAGAGGAATTCATAGCTCAAGCTATTACTTGTAACAATCGCCTATTTGAACTACGACAAGAAAGGCAATCAATTTTCAACAATACATATCAACGTACGACTGATACATCTTCAAGAGTATTGGAAAAGCCATTTACATATCCTAAACCTATGTAGATTGATGCAACTCAATTCAAGCCATTAACAAGAGTGAAAAAGACTAGACATGTGCAAGAGAATTTATACCTATATTGTAGAAGATCCAATCACAAGGCAGCAAATTGTCCAAATAAGTTTAGAGAATTCAAGGGACGAGGTATAATATTTGAATTAGAAAGGTCAAAAAACAAAGATGTCCAGCCACATTAGAGTCTTTGTGGTTGGACACCTCCAAATCTAAAGCACCAAAAAAAGATCTCTTTTTACCTCCGGATCCAACATCTTGTTTTATACTTCTTATATATATAAGAACCTTGAAAGAAGAAATTTCTGCTAAAGTCCTTTTAGATATTGGAACCTTAGCATGTTTTATGGATGAGGATTTTGTAACCAAGCACGATCTATTACTTGTAAAGAAGACCCATCTTGCACATGTTGAAGTCATTGATAGACGAAACCTTGTATCAGGAGATGTTGTTGAAGAAATCCAACCATTGAAAATTATACAAGGAGATCAAGTATTACAAATTATTTTCAACATCATTAGATGTCCAACAAATCCTATTATCATTAAACTTCCTTGGTTTGAGCTACATAATCATGATATTGATTGGAATACGCGGAAGATTTTTTCAAGATCCACACATCAAAAGAAGAAATAAGATATTGCTTTATTCTTTAAAGCTAAAGTATTTATGCAAGTAGCAAAAAAAGAAGATGCATTTGCATTGTATGCTATTTTAATAAAAGATCCAACAAAGCAATTGAAGTAGGAAATTCCTAATCAATATCGCAACTTGAAAGACATATTTGAAAAAAAAAAAAAAAAAAAAAGACATATTACCCAAACATCGTTCTTATGATTGTGCAATTGAATTACAAGATACAGCTCAACCTCCATTTGGTCCAATTTACAATCTGTCACAAACAGAGCTTACAGCCTTGCGAAAATATATTAATGAAAATCTAGCCAAGAATTTTATTTGACATTCAAAATCACATGCTGGAGCTCCTATGTTATTTGTGAAAAAGAAAGATGGTTCCTTACTTATGTATGTTGACTATCAAGGTCTAAATAAGGTAACTACAAAAAAATTGCTATTCATTACTATTAATCTCAGGATTATTGGAACAATTAGGACGCCCCAGTTCTGTCAATAAAGCCTGCGGCCTTAATTGGCAAAGTGGGGGCCCAAGTTACTGAGTGGGTATCCTCTGCAAGCAAAGATTTTTACAAAGATTGATTTGAGATGCGCCTACAACCTAGTCAGGATTAAAGAAGGAGATCAATAGAAGACAGCATTCCACACAAGGTATAGACATTTTGAGTACAATGTTATGCCTTTTTGACTTACAAATGCACCTGCAGTCTTACAACATATGATTAATGATATCTTACAAGAATACTTAGATGACTTTGTAATCATCTACTTGGACAATATCTTGATCTTTTCTAAGAATGAAGAAGAGTATGAATATCATACACAGAAGATATTAGAGAAACTACGAAAAAGTGGATTCTATGCCAATTGGAGAAATGCTCTTTCTACCAACCATCAATCAAATTTTGGGATATATCGCTTCAAAAAATGAGATTTCCATGGATCTAAAGAAGATACAAATTATTATGGAGTGGAAACAACCATCATCAATTAGAGATGTACAATGTTTCTTGGAATTTACAAATTTCTACAAAATCTTTATTAAAGATTATTTCAAAATTTCAGCTCTATTAACATGACTCACAGGCAAGGACAAATTTATTTGGGATGATAAGGCTGAAGAAGCATTTAAGAAGCTAAAAGAATCTTTCACCTTTGCTCTTATACTTGTCCATGCAAATCTAATAAAATCATTTATTCTGGAAACGGATGTCACAGATTTTGCATTGAGATCTATATTCTCTCAAATTAGTGATGATGGTCAATTACATCCAGTAGCATTGTGCTCTTGAAAACTTTTATCTGCAGAAATTAATTACAAGATTCATGACAAAGAATTATTGGCAATTGTTGATGCTTTTGAAGAATGGCGCCATTTGTTGGAAGGAGCTCAATACAAGATCATGATATATACCAACCACAAAAACTTAAAATATTTTATGAGTGCTCAAGTTCTAAATCATTGACAAGCACGATGGAGCATGTCATTATCTTGATTTGATTTTGTAATTACATATCGTCCAAAAAAACTTCAAGGAAAACCAGATGCCCTTTCTCGACGATCATATCTTGCACCAAGAATAGGAGACATTGTATTGGATCAACAAAAATCACTTATGTTGAAGCCGTCCAATTTACAATTAAAGACATTGACGATATCTACCTATACACATACAACTCTCAAGATGGAAATCCAGAAAGCAATGAAGACAGATCTATTTATAAAGAACATCCAACAACATTTAAAAAATACACATGTGAAAGAAGACAATAATTTCAAATTGGAAGATGGATTGTTATATTTCAAGAATCTCCTATATACTCCTTGAAGACCTACAAGACTTCAAATCCTTCAAGCTTGACATGACTTTCCAATAGTTGAACACTTTGGCTTCAATAAGACCTTGGAATTGATATCAAGAGACTATTGGTGGCTTCAAATGTGGAAATTGGTGAAAGAGTTCATTCAATCATGCAAAATTTGTACGCGAACAAAGATTCCAAGATACCAACCATATAGACTTCTGCAACCCCTTTCAGTTCCTAAGGCAATTGTTATCTATGGACTTGATTACAGACCTCCCAATTTTGAATGGAAAAGATTTAATTTTTGTGGTGGTAGATCGTCTTACCAAGATGACATACTTTATCCTGTGCAACAAGACTATTTCCAGAGAGGAAACAACCAAGCTTTTTATTGATAATATTTATCAAATACATGGCCTTCCAATTGACATTATTTTAGATCAAGGACCACAATTTGTATCAAACTTTTGGAGAGGATTATTTCAACTTTTAAAGGTCAAGATCAACTTCTTATTTGCTTATCATCCTCAAATTGATGGTCAAACAAAATGAATGAATTAGATCTTGGAACAATATCTTTGTTGTAGTATAAATTATCAACAAGATGATTGGACGGATTTTCTACCATTGGCTGAGATTGCATATAATAACTCTGAAAATTCTTCAACAAAACAAATTCCATTCTTCTCAAACTATGGATACCACCTTAGAGCATATCCATTCCAAATTGAAGATGTGGGAAGCCCTGCTGCAGAAAGTCAAACTACGTATTTAAAAACCATCCACGAAGAATTGAAATTCCAATTATAAATAGTCCAAGATTGATATAAAGACTATGCAAACATTCATCATAAGAACCAACTAAATTTAAAAATAGAAGATTGTGTTTAGTTACTTTGACAAAATATACAAATAAATCGACCATCATAAAAATTAGACTATCAAAGACTTGGACCTTTTACAATTCTAAGTAAATCTAGTAAGTTTTTATCTTGAACTATCAAGTAGCATACACATTCATCTAGTCTTTTATGTCTTGCTTTTAAAAATCTATAATAAATCAAATATTGCTAGAAGAACTATTCCACCACTAGCTCCAATTGAAGTCAATCAAAAGATTGAATATGAGATGGATGAAATATTGGATCCACGTACAAGACATAGATGATTGGAATATTTCATCCATTGGAAGGACTATGGAGTTAGCAAAAGAAGATGGGAATCTTCAGATAACTTTAAGAATGCATCTATGAAGGTTCACCAATTCCATCAATAATATCCTAAAAAACCTAGATTCAATGGTCATTAAAGATTTCGTAGATAATAACATCTCTTGGCTTCTAAATGATGCTTCCTATCAACAACAAAAGACCAATATAAAAAAAAAAAAGCCATGCCAAGATCTGTACTTATATTTTCTTAGGATAGAATAGATCTTACTAGAAGCTTATTAGTTATCATGTCAAATCTTTGCATTTCAAGGGAATTGCAAGAACAAGAGTCAGAAGACTTTTCTACCATACAAGCAATTGGAGAATCATTGCAACTTTCACAATTTGCTAGGTTTGAAGAATATGGATAAGATGAAGAAGGAGTATCCCAACGTCAAGTAAGGCCAGGCTTAGAGTCTTTGGAGATACGGTCTCATCACAAAAATCTCAATTCAAATGCCCAAGCTTTGATAATACTCCTCAAAGTTGAAAGGGTGATTCCAGGTGGATCAAAAATTATTTTTGGAGGATGTTTTGAAGGTCACAACAATGAATAAATTCTTGAATAGGATGTTGGTTTAATAGAGGTTATATCTGGAGGTCATCGACGCCATCTCAAGGGACCTGTTGAACCGATAATCAAGGAACAAAAGATGGAATATGTTGCTTCTCTACTTCGATGAATTTTAAAATTTTTACGTATGTGATTTGATCATCAAATTGCTTTGGCTCTTTGTGAAACTCATCGCTAGAAGGGAAGGTGATGTCACGGACATATTTTAAGCCATTACTAGAACTTTTTGTAGTCTTCTAGAACCTTCTATAGCTTTTAAGAATCTTCTAGAATCTTTTAGAATCTTCTAAAATCTTCTTTAGTCTTTAAAAATCTTCTAGAATCTTTTTCAAGCTTCTAAAATATTCTAAGATATTCTTAGGACCTTCTAAAATCTTCTTCAACCTTCCAAGACCTCCCGTAGAATTTTTAAAATCTTTTAGAATCTTCTTCAAATTTTTAGAATATTCTAAGATACTCTTAGAAGGTCCAATAGGACATAAGTCTTTATAGTATAAATAAGAGGCAAGATTGGAGAATATCTCAATCTTGCCAACACAAATCTTAGAGCAATCTAGACTGTTGCCTTGTTCTTGATATTAATCCAATTTTTTTATTCTTGATCTAGTTCTTGTTCCTATCCATCTAGATTTTTGTTTTTGAAGTTATTTTGGTTCTGATTTCTTCTCTTTGATTCTTGGCTAACTTGCTATCTTACATCCTTAACAAATTAAGTAAAAATCTAAAATAAATTTTTTTTTATCAAGTCCCTTTAATTTATTTTATTAATCATTCTAATACATATCTAAATCTATAAATATATTATGCATTTTGAGTGGATTTTATATATTATAAGCAATTACAATATGACAATGGTGATTTGATTAAAAGCACTTTCTAAATATATAACGCCATTCTTGAAAAGAATCCACAATTGTAAGAAGTTCTTTATCATGGATTTTGTAGTTGATCTTTGCTATTAAAAATTTGCTGCAATGAAAAGTTATTGGGTGGAGTTTGTCATTTGTTTCTATTTGTAACAATGCTATACTCAAAACAAAGTTTGATATATTTGTTTTTATAAAAAATGTCTTAAAAAAGTTGACATGATACAAGATTGGTATAGAAGTAAAAATTATCTTCAAAGCTTCAAATGATACTTGTGCTTCATAATTCTACTCGAATTTGTCTTTATAAGATAAACTTGTAAGTAGAGCTGCAATTTAAGACAAGTTCTTCATGAAGATTTGATAATAATTGAAAATTTTTAAAAACTATGTCAAAAAAAAATTGATAAAATAGAAATAAGGAAGTATGTATATTCAAGAAGAAACTATAATGGCTATTATCAAAGATAAGAAAATACAAAAGACTCTTGAACTAGACTAGAGGCAAGAAAGGAGTTGACAAGAGTAAAGAAAACTTTACTCTTGTCTCTATATATACTATCTATCTAAGAACTATATGGCAGCATTTTATAGAACCTCCAACACGTGTCCAATTTGTAAGACACATATCAAATTTGCAAGACAAGTTTTCTATATGTGTGCCATGTATTTAGCTTGTTCTACAAGCTACCAACATGTGCAACACGTGACTAGCTTGTTGGCCAAATTTCTAACCTATCAATCATCTATAGACATATATAAATATGAATCTATATCTATGAAGCTTTTAAGAAGCTTTTTTATAAGATATTATCAAATTAACTTATTTTTATCTATTTCTATTTATCCATATTAATTAAATAATTATTGGAGTAAATCTTATGTCCATGATAAATAGAAATAATCTAGATATAGCAGTAGTTCATGAATTTTTAAAAAAATATGGAGTCCAATTGAAGTTTACTACAATCTATAATTTAGAGGTTAATGGAGAAATTGAGAAAAGACATCTTTCAATAATTTAGGCTTTGATCAAGGCATGCAAAGGTAAAGCTAAACTTTGGTCTAAATTGCTATCATTTGCCTTATGTATAGACAGAACCACACATAGTTTTGTTGTAGGTTATATGCCAATTGAATTGATGATGGAACAGAAACCTATAATGCCAACTAAGAAGAGTGTGCCTAGTTGGATGTTCTTAACTTGGAAGGATAACATTGATAGAGAATGGTTATTAGAGCTTTGAATTAGACAATTAAAAATGCTATTTGAGGATCATCAAAAGCCTATTGAGAAATTGAAGGATGCAAGGTTGCAGAACAAGAACAAATTTGATAGAATATATAGGTTAAGACCAAATCCTATTTAGACTAGTGATTGAATATTTATGCTTTATAATACATTAGATTATCAATATAGTAATTTAAAAAAGTTTTTCAGTAGATGATTTGGACCATATGTGGTGATTGAGATATTTGATAATGCAACCTATTCTTTGAAAGAATTAGATGGAATACCATTGAGGTTTAGAATAGCTGATAAACACATTAAGCTATTTAAGAAAATGAATAGATAAATTTATATTAAAGATATCCAAGGCTTAGAAGTTCAAAAATTAGATCAAGAACCATTGATAAAAGAGGGTTTGAAAGAAAAAAAAAAATCAAAAGCAAATAAAGATGAAAAAGATTAGGATGACACATGTTGAAGGATGTGTAAGTTTGGAGGGGTGGATGTTATAATGTACTTGCGACAAGTGCATCAAAATTGAATAGACCTATTTAAAAACTATAATATGAATAGAATTAAAATAAAAATAATTCTTAAATTATAATATAAAAAGAGTTATTATAGAGCTAATTCCAAAATTATAATTTTAAAAAGATTAATATAAAACTAATTCTAAAATTATAGTGTGAATAAAATTAATATAGAATTAATTCTAAAATTATACTGTAAAAAAGATTAACATAGGACTAGTTCCAAAATTGTAGTATAAAAAAGATTAATATAAAATTAATTTTAAAATTATAGTGTGAACAAGGATTAAAAAAAGATAGGATCAGATCATAAAATATTCTAAAGAAAATCTTTTGATACTAGGATATTAACTAACAAATCTTTTGATATTAGGATATCAACTAGTAAATCTTTTGGTACCAAGGTATTAGCTAAAGAATCTTTAGGATATCAAAGTATCAATTAGAAAATCTTTAAGGTACCAAGGTATCTCAAAATTGGATATCAAGTGAGTATCTATATATCTATTAGATATTGTCCAAGTATCAGCTAGTCACCTATTTAAATCCTTCTAGGATTATAAATAGACATATATTTTTTTTTTTTTTTTTTTTTTTAATAAATTTTGAAGAGTTTTTTGAAAAAGATGAATAAAAGAATCTCTAAGATATCTTAGGAAAATCTCAAGAAATTTGAAAGAAATCTGAAAGATATCAATTAAAATATCTTAAGAATATTTATTGAAGAATCTGAAGAAAATATGAAGAATATCAACCAAGATATCTAATGAGTATCAACTATGATATCTTAGAAGAATCTATAAGAAATCTAAAGAGTATCAACTATCTTGGAAGAATCTGAGATGTATCAAATAGGATATTTTAGAAGAATCTAAGAAGTATCAAATAGGATATTTTAGAGAAATTTTAGGAAATCTAAAAGATATCAATTAGATTATTTTTAAAAAATTTGAAGAGATCTAAAAAGATATCAATTAAAATATCTAAAGATAATCTTAGAGAATTTGAAGGATATCAATTAAAGTATCTAAAGAAAATCTAAAAGATATCAATTAGGATATCTTAAGAATTTTAAAAAATTTAAAGAATATCAATTATAATATCTTAAAAGAATCTAAAAAAATCTAAAGGATATTAATTAAGATATCTTAAAAAAATTTGAAGAGAATCTAAAAAATATCAACCAAGATATCTTAGGAAAATCTAAATAAAATTTGAAGGATATCAACTAAGATATCTTAGAAGAATCTAAAAAGAACCTAAAAGATATCAACCAAGGTATCTTAAGAGTATCGATTGAAAAATCTAAAGAGAATCTAAAAAATATCAATCAAAATATAAATTAGGATATTGACTGAGTTGACTTGGATTAGGCTTGAAATAGACTTATGTAAACTTGTAAAGATTTAAAAGTATGAAATATATGAAATTAAGATTTATTTTTGACTTTCTTATTTTTTCATGGTTTTTCTAGCTTTCTTCCTTTGCTTAATAGATAGCTAAGATTCCAATGATCTCTTGAAGAGGACTCTATCTCTTTTATGACAACGCATTCAAAGTTTCAAGGGTTTATCAATCAAATTTGATTGATACCAATTCTACAATCTAATACTTATGTGGCAAAAGAATCACGCTGTTGTATTATGATTTGGCTACCATATAAAAATATTATATATATATATATATATATATATATATATATATATATAATTTATTACACAATTAAATGAAAGCCATATCAGCAAATTTCATTAGTTATAAAATATGATTAGATTATCATCTTAAAAAGAATCCGTTTAAAAAAGCTATTATTAAAGTTAATACAATATTTTTTTTTTATAATAACTTTTCAAATTGATTTTATATTATTAATAAGTTTTATATATTTAGAAATATCTTTTTTAGATATTTATGACTTATAAGAACTTATTTATTTCTTTTATTTGATATTTAGAACACAAATTATATAAATCTTATTAGAAAAAAGGTTGAAAAGAAATTTTTAGTATAAAAAAGAATAATTAAGCCATCTATATGGATGAATGGAGATGGATGATAGAAATCTCTATTCTTATTGGCCAAAAATCATATCCAATGGACTTTAAGGAAGTTATTCAAGACCTTTTTAGGATTTTGGGTTTGTGAGATATGAAAAAAATAGTGCTTAAATTAAGATTTTAAGCACCTACTAGGATTTTTAAGATATTGGATAATTAGAAGTGAATCTATAGCTGGTTTTTTTTTGTGGTGAAGCTTAAGAATAATATGTATGGTTTGTAAATTTGTTTATAGAAATTGAATGGCCAAATCAATAGTTATTAAATTCTAAAATTTGAAAAGAAATAAACCCTTGTGGTGTCATACTATAATTTTTACAGTATGTAAAAATTAGTCAAAATATATAATATATTCATAAGTTCTAATATGTATTAGAATAGTTAGTAAAGTATTTAAAGGAATTGATATAAGAAACTTTATTTTGATTTTTTTAATTTAGTTTGGTTATGGAATTTAAATTATATAGGGCCTAAATGTTTAATATGAAGTCTTAAGAGGAGATTGGAGGCCAAAGAAGAAGAATTAAACTACTAAAAGGCTTATTTAGAAGTATGAAGTGTCAAGGACAATAACTGGATGAAGTCAAATAAACAAGTGAGACCTCTTTCAAAGAAATAAATGTAAAGAAGTATATATATTAAAAAGAAACTGGAATTGCTAATGCCAAAAGACAAGAAAATTAGAGACTCTTGAACTAGACTGGAAACAAGAAAGGAGTTGACAAGAGTGAAGAAGGCTTCACTCTTGTCTCTATTTATACTATCTACCTAAGAGCTAAGTGGTGACGTTCTATAGAAACCTCCAATACGTATCCAATTTATAAGACACGTGTCTAAGTTGCAAGACACGTGTTGAACTTGCAAGATAAGTTTCCTATATGTTCGCCATATATTTACCTTGGTCTTTAAGCTACCAACATGTGCGACATGTGGCTAACTTATTGACCAAGTTTCTAATCCAAAAGTCTACTATGGACACTTATAAAGTCAAAGCAGTGTCTATGAAGTTTCTAGGAAGTTTCTCTAAAGATATTATGGAATTAATCTACTTTTATCTTCTTTTATCTAGTTCTATCTGATCATATAGGTAACTATGTATATGTCCGTGACATTACCCCCCCTTTAAAAGGACAAGTTCCACAAGGAGCGGTGATTACATGTGTAGAAAGTCTAAGATGCGGCAAATAATATTTGCCACATACTCTGATCTTTGTTCTCTTCGAAGGTAATTGATGGGTCCTCTCAGCCATCGATAGTGTCCCATTCCAGGGCGAGAAGACCACCCTGTTATTTGATCATTGTTGTGACGTTCATAACTTCCTTCAAATGTCACATCTGGAACACCGTCAGGAGTTGTTCCTATCTCCAATAAAATCACCAAACATCGAGAATCTCTTCCAAGGTCGTGATACCAAACACATTATATCTCGCCATCTATTCGAGGAAGAACATGTCCTTCTTGAAGATCTTCATCTCGGTTGTATCCTCTTGAGGGTTGTGACAGTCGCAATGTCTTGTCCGGTAGGTCATCAAATGAAGACTCTTAAGTCAAATCCGCTGGCTGTTGATTCTCCATCTCCTTAGCATCACAAAATACAAAGAAGCAACAAACAAGGATAGAAAGTTTAATGTTATCTTGCCTACATCTTGTTTCTTTTACAAGGAAAGTCTTCATCTTGGTTTCGATGGATGTTGTTGATGAAAGGCCTCTACCTTCCTCGCTGCATTCGCCAAATTTTTTGCTGGTTCCTATGTGCGCTCACTAATATCGTATCCGTGCTAGTGAACAAGATATTCCAACCTATTTTGGCGCCGCCTTGAATCTAAGACTTCTTCCACTTCAAATTTGTCATTATTGTTCACTTCTATAGGAGGAGGTGGCACTTGTCTTCTTCTTGGTATGTTCACTGTCTTATATGGTTCAAGAAGAGACACGTGGAATACAAGGTGGATCTTCATAAACTCTGGTAGGCGTAATCGATATGCAACTGGATTAATTTGTTCAGAAATACGAAAAGGTCCAAGCTTACGATAGTCCAACTTGTCACAAGGTCACATAGTCTTGATATTGCGACGAAGTAGCCATATCTTGTCGCCTACGTTGAGTTGTGGTTGTTCCTTTCGATACGCATCAGCGTTTATCTTTTGTCGTTCTTGAGCTTCCTTTAATTATGCCTTCATTGTTGTATGTAGTTCTGACAAATGATTTACCAAGTCTTCCGCCGCAGGATTGTTAACTTTCAAATAGTCAAAAGTATCAAGTCGTGGATGGTAACCATAATTGGCAAAGAAAGGTGTTTGTTGTGTAGAAGAATGTACCGTATTATTATAAGCAAACTCTGCCAATGGTAAAAGAGTTGTCCAATCATCTTGTTGGTAGTTGATGGTACATCTCAAATACTGTTCCAAGACTTGATTTACGCGCTCCGTTTGTCCATCAGTTTGAGGATGGAAAGCTGAAGATAGCTTTATATCCACCTTTAGAATCTTGAAAAGCGTTCTCCAAAATCTCGATACAAACTGAGTTCCCCTATCCGATATAATATCCTTAAGTAATCCATGATAGCGGTAGATATTGTCAAGGAAAAGCTTAGCTATTTCTTTGCCTGTGATAGATTTTTTACATGGTATAAAATATGCCATCTTAGTGAAACGATCTACTATCACAAATATAGAGTCATAAAAACCTGAGTTTGGAAGATCCGTGATAAAATCCATAGACACAAAAGACCATGGTTGTTTTGGAATGGGTAATGGCTGAAGAAGTCCGTAGGGTCGGTGGCGAGGAGTTTTTGATCTTGAACAAACATCACATATTTTTACAAAATCTTTGACTCTCTTCCACATTTGAGGCCACCAAAAATCTCTAGATATCAATTCTAGAGTCTTATTGTACCCAAAATGTCCTGCTGCCGGGAAGTCATGACGAGCTTGAAGAACACGTAATCGTGCTTCACCTTCTGGAACATATAAGCGCCCTTCGAAATAGAGTAGATTTTTCTTGAACTCAAACTTCGAAATATCATGAGACTTAGAAGAATTATTCTTAATTTCATGAATAAGGGGATCTGAGGACATACTTAACTGGACTTGCTTGAGAAAAGTTGAATCAACAGTTAATGTTGATTTTGTTGCTTGAAGATAAAATTGCTCCGGCTTCAAGAGAATCGTTCTTTGTTGATCAAAAGCGCATCTCCTTCTTTTGGTGCAAGATAAGAACGTCTAGAAAGTGCATCGGACAGACCTTGTTGTTTTCCTGGCCGATATGTAATAATGAACTCGAATCTTGATAGAGACATGCTCCAACGAGCTTGACGACGATTCAACACGCGTGCTGACATGAAATACTCGAGGTTCTTGTGATCCGTATACACGGTGACTGGACTAGAAGCGCCTTCTAGATAATGATGCCATTCTTGAAAAGAATCCACAATTGCGAGAAGTTCTTTATCGTGGATTTTGTAGTTGATCTCTGCTGTCAAAAATTTCCTGGAATGGAAAGCTATTGGATGGAGTTTGTCATCTGTTCCCATTTGTGACAATACTACACCCAAAGCAAAGTCAGATGCGACTGTTTCCATAAAGAATGCCTTGGAAAAATCAACGCGATACAAGATTGGTGCAGAAGTAAAAGTTATCTTCAAAGCTTCAAATGATGCTTCTGCTTCTTTATTCCACTCGAGCTTGTCCTTACAAGTCAAACGTGTAAGTGGGGCTGCAACTTGAGAGAAGTTCTTGATGAAGATTCGATAGTAATTGGCAAATCCTAAAAAACATTGTACATCCCTTACTGTTTTTGGAATCTTCCAATCCATGATTGTTTAGACTTTCTTAGGATCCATCATGAGGCCATCATTTGAGATGATATATCCTAAGAAGTCAACTTGAGTAGTGTGAAATACACACTTTTCCATCTTGGCATACAATCCTGTTTCTCTGAGTTTTTGTAAGACATGACGAACATGTGTTTCATGCTCTTCTACGTTCTTAGAGTGGATTAAAATATAGTCTAGGTAGCAGACAACAAAATCATCTAAGAATTCATGAAAAACATCATTCATGAGATGTTGGAAAGCAGCTAGTGCATTTGTGAGTCCAAAAGGCATAACATTATATTCAAAATGTCCATACCTTGTTCAAAGTGCAGTTTTCCATTCATATCCTTCTTTAATGCGAACCAAGTTGTATGCTCCTCGTAGATCTATTTTTGTATAGATCTTAGCTTGATTCAGTTGATCAAGAAGTCCAGAGATTAAAGGTAGTGGATACCTGTTCTTGATAGTGATCTTGTTAAGTCCTCGATAATCCACACACATTCGTAATGATCCATCTTTTTTCTTCACAAATAGAATTGGAGCTCCTGCAGGAGATTTGGAATGGCGTATGAAGTTCTTGGCCAGATTCTCTTCAATATACTCCTTGAGTTCAGCCAACTCATTTTGTGATAAATTGTAGATTGGTCCAAAAGGAGGCTGAGATCCCTCTTTGAGATCAATCGAACAATCATATGGGCGATGCTCCGGAAGAATATCAGCATTCTTTTTCTCAAAAATATCTTGATAGTGTTGATGTTGGCTTGGAATACCACTTGAAGCCTTTCCACTATCAGAAATGGGTGTTGTGTAAATAGCAAAAGTTGATCCTTCTTTTGTTGCGTGTATTAAAGCTTTTGCACCTATAAGTATAGGTTTTACTGTACTAGGCTTGTAGCTTTTTATTGGATCGGTAGGATGTTTAATAATATTCTGAAAAAAGTCAAGTCTACAAGAATTCCAATCTATTTTTAGGGTTATATTTTTCTAGCTATGACAAACCTAGAATAACTGGATTAGATGGAGATTTAATTATGTTAAAGATTACATAGCTATTATGACCATCTATTGTTACTTTTATAGGACGGGTTTCATGAGTGACATCTCTTGAGGACAATGGGCAACCATCTATGACTTCTACATGTACGGGTTTAGGTTTTTGTACTAAAGGTATTTTACGATTCTTAACAAATTGTTCATCTAGAAAACATGCTGAGGCTCCTGAATCTAATAAGGCAGAGGCTCTGTAATTTTTTGTTCCTAAATATACATCTATCATAAAAAAAGGAGAGGGTTTTGAGGAGAGAATAGGACCTTTACTAGGAATTGTACAAGGTTCTAGCTGCACGGTCCCTATTATAGCTGGACAAATTCATTTTCCGACATGTTATCTTCTTTGACAGCCGTACTCCTCATTTTGTAGTTGCGACATTGTCGTGGTGAGAGTCTTAGACCTAAAAAACACTGGGTCTTTTTTGCCTCTCGTTTCTTAAGTGCAAGATGAGATTCATAAAGTTCATAAAATTGAAGAATTTACATAAAAACATACTTTATTAACCCTAACATATTCTGCCTTTAGAAAACTGCCCTCAAAATTGCCCATAAATCCTAGGATGTCATATCAATTGAAGCAAAATTTGGACGCAAGGTACTTAACAAAGTAAGGAAGCAAACCCTATAATCCTTTTGATTATAGCTCATGTGGTTAGAATGAACCATGTTGTCAAAGTAATCCCTCCATGTTGCCTTTGATTCTAGACCCCTTTTGCTTCACACCTTCATTGCTCTTCATTAAAGAAGACCTAAGTGCTGAAATTTGGTAGGCTTATAGCTTGTATTATGTTGTAAACACCCTCCAAATATTGCTCTAAGAGCCTTCTCCAAACTTGAGTTATAGATTCCATCCTTCTTCTTTAATTTTGCCTTCTAACAACTCTGGATCCGACCACAATTTTCCTCATAACTCCTCGAATATAATTTCGATAGCAATCAGTTTTTAACACAACTTAATAGACTCATATATCTACAAATCCCAACAAATTTTACTCAAAATACTACTCTGATTACAAAGATATGCTCTCTCAAACTTCACTGATTTGGAGATAGACCCCTGTCACTTTGAATGAACATAACATTTTATTTATAAGACTAATGAGTATCAAACTTGCATTTATCTCTTCCTTAACTTACATAGATCAATTCAACTAAATTTCACACTCAAATTCGTCTCCTAACTCCCTTTATACTCCAAAAAACCCACACACAGGCACAGCCTATACAAACCCTCAACCCTACCTTCATTCTATTTCTCTTTTCATTCAAACCGGTTACAATTTCACTCATAACTCTTTGCTTTGAGGTCATATTGACTTGAGATTTTGACACAAAGTAGTTAACTCTATAAGGAACAAAAACCCAACAAATTTCGCCACTAAAGTCTAAGTGATTTCTAAGAACCAAGGCCCGAAAGTTTGTAACCCTCTCTGCCGTAGTCTTAAACACCTACAACTTTCACGACTCATATCTCCCTTGATACTTAATGAAAAGACATGAGAATTGTTTCTATGAGTTCCTTATCTTGTCTACTACAAACCCACAAAAACTTGCACCTAAAATCCTCTCTAAGCTTCTGCTACACACAAAAACGTCTACTTCCGAATGTACGTTTTTTGGAGAGATAGGATTTCTTTGTGAAGCGTATACTGACACTGATCGATTGCCTTGTTATAGGATGTGAATCTTGTTGGTTGCAACATGAATTGCATCATGTTCTCCATACATCGATCAAAATTCCGCAAAAAATACCTCTAAATTATCCAATATTGGATCACGTCGTTCAAGAAAAGATGAAAACTACGATAAGGCAGGACCCGAAAGTAACGTTCCAATAAACCTAACTTGAGATCCTTGCATAGGAGAACTTTGAGGTTGAAGTTTGATCACCAGTTGTACCTAATTGATGAATCCTTGAAACTTAGATCTTGTGCCATCAAACTTCTCAGGCAAACTGATTATTGGTTCTCTAACGTTTGAACGGTGCTCCATCATTGGTGAGGTAGCATGGTTTGGTGTAGATATTGACTTGGCTCCAACCATCTCTACATCTTCACTTCCTACTATTCTTGATGCTCCTTGTGGTGATAAACTGAGTTGATGCATTGCAAGCATTAGTTCTCTCATTTGCTCTTGCATTTGTGCCATTGCACTCTTCATTTCCGCAAGCTCTGCCATGATAATATAATAGAAAGGAAGATGTCTACTCTTACTTCAAGAAATACGGAATACACACTTAAAAGAAAAAGTTCTAGAAACAATATCAGTTTAGAAGTGGATATTCCACAACTTCTAATATGCTTATGTTTTATCAAGAGAAAGGGATAATCCACTCTTAATCAAGAAAAGACAAAGCTCTGATACTATATGTGTACTCTTGTCAATCTGTCAAGGACAATAATTGGATGAAGTCAAATAAACAAGTGAGACCTCTCTCAAAGAAATAAATATAAAGAAGTATATATATCAAAAAGAAACTGGAATGGCTAATGCCAAAAGACAAGAAAACTAGAGACTCTTGAACTAGACTGGAAACAAGAAAGGAGTTGACAAGAGTGAAGAAGGCTTCATTCTTGTCTCTATTTATACTATCTACCTAAGAGCTAAGTGGCAACGTTCTATAGGACCTCCAACACGTATCCAATTTATAAGACACGTTGTCGTAATACGTGCTATTCTGCTCGAGAATGCTCCGGGCACCTGGCTGTGGAAGACAAAAAAGAAATACAGAACAACAAGATCCTAACAACTCTAATAGAATCTTACTCAACTTCTATTAAATCTTAACAATATTAATCAAACCTTGATTCAATCTTAAAGCAATTACAAAAGAAGAATTAATGAATCATATATTAATTATAATAAAAAATAATATATAAAATATTAAATTTAGAAAATATTAAAAATAGAATCTTAAAACCCTAAGTCATATCTTATTCAAATCCTAGGTCAAATTCCAATCAAAACCTAAATCAAACCCTAAATCAAACCCTGGTCAAATCCTAGTCAAAACCTAAGTCAAATCCTAAGTCAAATCCTAAATCAAACCCTGGTCAAATCTTAGTCAAACCCTAAATGAAATCCTAAATCAAATCCTAATTCAAACCCTAAATCAAAATCTAAAACAAATCCTAAGTCAAACCCTAAATCAAACCCTAAATCAAACCCTAAGTCAAACCCTGGTCAAATCCTAGTCAAAATCCTAAACCCTAAACCAAACTCTAGACAAATCCTAAACAAATCCTAAACCCTAAACCAAATCCTAAATAAATCCTAAACCAAATCCTAAATAAATCCTAAATCCTAAACCAAACCCTAAATACACCCTAAATCCTAAACCAAACCCTAAACCAAATTCTAAACCAATTCAAATCAATCCTAGGGAAAATTAGAACCTCAATATTTGTTGATTAGACCATTGATCTTACTTAAAACTTTGTATACCCTTCAACCTCTTAGTCAAAAATAAGCACAATAAATTTGAAGGAAATTGAACTTACCAAATAGAAGAAAAATCCCAAACCTTCTCGGGTGTTGGTCGGCCTCCTTCTCCAACCTTGATGTTGATCTTCCAGTGCTGATTTCTCCCTTCTTCACAGTTCAATCAGTCTCAAATCACTCATGTATATAGGAAAACAAGTCTATTATCCACACAAACAAAAATTACTCCAATCCAATTGGCAGATTGCTCAAGATCTTAAAAACCTTAACTAATCCTCAAAACTTAAATTCAGAGACCTTGACCCATTTAAACCTCAATTACGTACAATTAAACCATTAGATTTAGTTTGAATTAACAGAACACATTAACAACAACAATACCCAAAAATCCACAAATTTTCAGTTGTAGATTTGTTGCAAAGCTTCTGGAATTGCTTAAACGATCAACCCTATTTTATTTCACAAAATCTCAAGTAGCCAAAATAAACCCTGACTTTGCAAAGCTATTACAAAGTCGTTTTCTATCCAAATCACTCAAAGCCAACTCCTATACAAAATCCTTTAAGTTTACTCCCTAACTCTAATCTTTGATCTGCAAAAAAACTCCTCTATTTGCCGTCGACACGCGATTTTGTGCCCTGGGATCTGGTTTCAACCCAGGTTCTTAACCGGCCCTCTCCGGGTATCAACTCTTATAATTTTGAGGTAAATTTCTCTAAAACCTACTCTTAACTCCTTACTTAATCATGCCTATACCAATTATCTTTCTAATCTACTTTATTTTACTATATTTATGGCTATACAAAGTAAGTAGAATTCTTTTTTATAAAAGGCAACATTAGCACCTTTTAATTTTTACTACCTCCTTGTCTATTATCTATTTTTTTAAGATAATTTTCTCTAATATTTTCATTTGAGCTCTTCTATAATATAATCACTCCTCCCCTCTTTCACCTAGTAGTCGTATTAGTACATGACATCTACCCCCCGTGAACCTGTGCATCCTCCGGCATGCGCCAAGTTTGTTATTGTATTGATATAAAATATTCTTTATCTTGATCCATTTCTTGATCTTCAATTTGTTCCCCCTCCTCTGTTTTAATACCCCTCAATTGATCTTGTTCGTCATCAAAATGTATATATATTCTCTTTTGTCTAAATAACTTGACGCGCTTGCCTGCTATAAGTGTCTTCAATTGTGTTCCATCAAGTTCCCGTAATAAATATGTTCCATTGTCATAGACTTCTATCACAACATATGGTCCAAACTAATGCTTAGAAAATTTTCGTAATGTACTATATTGATTATCCAAACTATTATCATATACTAATATCCAATCACCTTCTTCTATCTTCTTAGGCCGTAGTCGATGCATTTTATCAAATCTTTCTTTATTCCTTTCTCTTGCTTCTTTCAACCTTTCTATTGCCACTTCAATGTCTTCACGTCTTCTTTCCAATTGTTGTATCCGTAATACTAAAAGCTCCTCTCTATTAAGATCATCCTTCTAAGGTAATATTCTCCATGTAGGCACTGTTTCTTCTATTGGCATAATTGACTTTTGTCCATACATTAATTCAGAAGGCATATAACCAATTACCATACTATGAGTTGTACGATCTGCCCATAATGCAAATGGTAGTAGTTTTGGCCATTGATGTACTTTGCCATTGCATACTTTTATTAATGCCTTAACAATAGGTAAATGCCCACGCTCATTCTTCCCATTACCTTCTGGATTATATGCTGTTGTCAAAAAAAGTTTGATTCCCATTCTACCAAAGAGTTCTTTTGCTTCTTTTGCATCCAATTCACCTCTATCTGCCGTGATTTTTCCAATACAACCATAGCGACAAATAATGTCTTCTAAAAGAAATCGACATACACTTTTAGTACTCTTTGTTCTTAATGCTCGTCCTTCAACCATATTTGATAAATCTTCACGTGCGAGTACCAAATATTTCATTTGTCCTAGTCCGATAGGCATTGCCACTAAATCCACTACCCACTTATAATATATTGCTAGATGATAAGTTGGATGTAATTCATCTCGATGTCGAATGTTAGAATAGAATTGACAAATTTCACATGATCCTATAAAATCAACTACATCTTTATATATGCCTTTCCACCAATATTTTTCCTTCAATTTAGTAAAAGTTGTCCATATTCCTCTATGCCCTGCCCACAAACTCCCGTGAAACTCCTTGATAATCTTTTGTTGAACTTTTGAATCACATATCACATGTTGTGGTACTTCTCCTCTTTGCTTTGGATGCTTCCACAAATATTTATCATGTAAAAAATATCCATAGGCTTTCTTACGAATTTTCTTAAATTTTTGATCTGTCCAGTGTTCTTGTCGCTTTAAAGTACTTAGGTATTTTCCAATATCTTGCCATTCACCTTCATATGAGTCTCTTAAAAATAATTCCAATGGTACAGTCAAACATGCACCTTCTTCTTTTGATAATGCATTAGTATAAAAATTTGCACCCACATCATCTTCCATATCAATCATGTCTTCTTCCTCATAATACCTTGCCCTGGATAACATATCTGCAACTGAATTATCCCTCCCTGCAATGTGTTTAAACTCTGGAATCAAAGATTTGATATATGCTATCCACCTTAACATAGCAATATCAGGAGTTGAATAACTTGTAATCATGCCTAGTAAAGGCAAACAATCTGTTTCTACAACTACCGATGCACCAATCAAATACTCTTTTTCATTTTTCATGGCAATTACTACACCCCATAATTCTCTTTTAATTTGTGCATATGCTCTTTGCCTAATATTCAAAACCTTTGCTCCAAACCGTATTATATATCTATTCCCTTGTTCATCGTCTTGTCCAATTGCCCAACCTATTCCAATTGGACTCGCATCAACTATTAATATTACTAGTCTTTCACATTCATAATTCACTTACTTCAAAGTTGGAGGTGAAGAAAGAAGTTCTTTCAATTTTTCCATAGCTTTTCTTTGTTCATCTTTCCATTGAAATCTTTTATTCTTTCTTAACAACTCATATAATGGATCTGCCACATGTGCAAAATGAGGTATCCATATATGATAGAAAATGCATGCTCCTAAAAATCTTCTCACTTCTGTAGTGTTTTCACATTCTTTCATCTTTTTAATAATATCAATCTTTTCAATACTTGGCTTACGTCCATATGATCCACACATGTGCCCAACAACTAGTATTTCATTTATCCCAAACATAGACTTTGTACCTGATAAGGTCAAGTGTACCTCTTCCAACCATGATAAATTTTTTTCACAATCACTAATATGATCTGCAACAAATCTTCTACAACCTTTCTGATCCAATGTCTCATCTTTTTCTTCTTTTGCACATCCTTTAATTGAAACATCATCTAAGAATGGCATAGTCTTTTCTGATATAAATTCCCTCAATACCTTGTTCATTCCATTCATCATATGAGCTACTGAATTAGTAGCCCCTCGAGGCAATGTATACATTCTTACCAAATCCAATGGAGTCTTCACAGTAGTTAAATCTCTACTTTGTAATGCCAATTGAAATTGATCATATCCTGAGTAAAGATCACCTATTGAATAGATTGCTCCTCCTGTAAATGCCTCTGCAAATTCATCCACAATTGAACTTGAACCCATATTTCTAATGGTTACTTTATTTACAGGTTGCATATCTTGTATAAATCTCATTGTTCCATTTTTCTTTGGTATCGTAAACCATCGATTTGAATAAGGCGCTATAGACGGTTCTAAAATCCCCATTTCAATCTTTTCATTGAGTAAGTTTATCAACTTAGATAAATGTGCTCTTGGTATTGGAATTGGTCGTAAATTCCATGGTTCATGAGGAACAGTAAAAATAACCATAGGTGCTACAATATTTGGATTAATACATCCAATTTCATGTGCTTCAAATGTAAAAGCCTTTCCATGTCGTGAAAGCATATTTCTTAAGCATTTTTCTTCACATTTTGTTAAAAATCCTTCACATCCAACCCTTAATCCATCTAGTGCAGCATCCATAAATTTATGCCCTATCTTCTTAGGATCTCTCAAATTTGGTTGTGTAGATGCTCTTCTCACCTTCTCTTCACAATCTGATGGTAGTGGCAAAGCCACTAGTTTAACCTTTTTTGCCACTGATTTATACTTAGTTTCAACACATACCTCTTGGCGACTTAAATTTTTCATAAAGTTTTGAATTTCATCATAAAATTCTTTAGAACATACATTAATAATTTTATTACTTTCTTGTAATCTATATTGTAATAAATAATTTAATTCTCCCATAGTATTCGCAAATCCAACTTCTTCAAATGATCCTGATATAAATTCATCCTCAACCAATTCTCCATTTTTTTTCAAAGTTTCTTCCATATTTTTAACATAACGTTTATCTATTCTTTTCATCCCTTCAATAGTTTTAAAAGATAATATACCATCTTGGTTCAAACCAACAAGTCCAATAGGTAATGCCATCTTTGTTAAATTCAGCGGGAATATGTCTTCTTTTAATCCATTGCAATCCCGCTTTACAATGGTGTGCGATAAAAACCCTCAAGCTCTTCAAAGTTCTCATTTGATAATGGCTTTTCTCTCAACTTATCACGATTTCTTTCATGATCAGCACAAACGGTTAAAAATTGAACTGCTTTCATTCCATCTTGGCTTCTTATTCTTGCATAGGCTGAACCATCATCCATAACCTTTGTTTCCATTCTTGTGGTAGTAATAAATGGTTGTCCCAATATAATTGGATATGTAGACATATCTTGTACAAAAAAATGTTGTTCATAAATGACATCTCCTATCATCACCTTTATATTTGGACAAGTTCCATACAATTCTCCCTTTGAATTATTTGCTGATCTTATCATCTATCCATGGTATTTGATGTTATAGTATCACCAATAGATTGTCTTTTTTTTTTTTTATTGTATCAATAATAACTTCATGAAATTCTCTTTTTGCAATTCCTAAAATCTCACCAATTGTAAACTCAACCTTTCCATTTAAAATCCGCTCCTCCAATATCCTTTTCAAATCGGTAGCAGCTTTAATATCTGATTGTAATTTATAAATAGGGGCCTTTCCCTTCTCTTTTACAAAATCTCTTTCCTTTGTAAGAACATTCTCTATTGTCTCATCATGTATAGGATTTTTGTATTGTCGTGCTTTTTATCCTCTTGTAATCCTTTTTGATGGCCCTTCATTATTTTCATCTCTTCTTCTTTTTTCTTCTATTAATGCATCATATTGATTCCTTGCAATATGAGCATGTACCGATAATCCATCTACAGGATCATTCCATCCAATAATTTGTCGAATGTCATTTTCAACACGTTTTAAATCATTTTTGATAAAATTTCTTCTTTCAACATAACTCATTGCACTTGTCCACAAAGAACTAGATTCTCCTGGAAGTTCAAGATTTATGCTTAAGCACTTGCTTCAATTTGCTTCTACCCAATATGTTGATGCTTCATTGCTTGAGATTTTGAATGATTCTCTTGCAAGTGCCTTCATTCCTCCTTTACCAAAGTTTGTTTCTAATTTTTTTCCACTTTCCTTTAAATGTATCATACCATCTTTGAAAGAAACAACTCCTTTGCGTAGTGCCTCTATAAAATCTTCACACTCCCTTCTTGAATGATCCACGCTATCACACCACATGCACCTATATATTATACCATCCATTTGTCCAAATTTTTGTCTTGTTGATACCTTTGATGATTGGCCTTTTTCTTCAAGTTTTACAAATTTTATTTGCAAATCTCTCATCCCTCATATGATTTCATCAATGTCCATTTCTTCTTTCTTTGATGTTGCCATTGAAGGTTGAATCATAGATATAGGATGGTTTGTAGGTAATTTTATCTTAGAAGCTTGCAATGGTCTTTGAATACCCACCCTATCTTTTCTCCTTTTTTTTTTTGCAAGTACTCCGATTGCTTCTTCCACTTCCTTCCAATTTGATGTCAGTCCTTCTTCTTCTTCTTTATCTTCAAGTAATATTTCCAACTTCTCCTGTAGCTCTCTATCAACCGCTTATAGAAAAAGCTCTACTTTGCTTGGATCTAGTAATAGCTTCTCTTTCTTTGATAGATGGAAATATTGCCTTTCAAACTCCCTTAATAATTTTGTCGCTTGAAGATCCTTCTTAGGCCTTTCAATCCATTCAAAAAATATCCTTTTTGTAACCCGATCACTGTCTTCAAAAAAATATTCATCCTTTAATGCTTGAGAAAACCTTTCCCATGAATCTCCAGATTGTCCTATAATGGACTTCACATGACTTCTTATCTCCGGTATAGTAGCCAATTCAAATAATTGAACCATCTCCTTCTCAGAAACACGCTTCAATTCCATTTCTTTAACATAACATCTTAAATATTTTGTAATATTCTTCCCTTCAAATTGGTCAATCTTGTCCACAACTGCCTGTAATGTCTTATTTGCCATTCCTTCCTTGCGATCTTTCACCTATTATTGTTGCATGAATAAAGCAAATGCTTCAAATATGCTTGCAGAATTAGGATCAAAATACATACCTTGTCCTCCTTTGCTACCTCCACTTGCAATTCCACTAAAAGCTCCAATTGATGCACCATCCATAATTCTTCCTTCAACTCTCTTGCCTTCTTTCTCCATAAGTCAAATAAATCCAAAAATTTTCCAATAATCTTCCACTTCAAGCTTTTCACGTCGAGTTCATCAAATTTTATCGTAATACGTGCTATTCTGCTCGAGAATACTCCGGGCACCTGGCTGTGGAAGACAAAAAAGAAATACAGAACAACAAGATCCTAATAACTCTAATAGAATCCTACACAACTTCTATTAAATCTTAACAATATTAATCAAACCTTGATTCAATCTTAAAGAAATTACAAAAGAAGAATAAATGAATCATATATTAATTATAATAGAAAATAATATATAAAATACTAAATTTAGAAAATATTAAAAATAGAATCTTAAAACCCTAAGTCATATCTTATTCAAACCCTAGGTCAAATCCCAATCAAAACCTAAATCAAATCCTAAATCAAACCCTGGTCAAATCCTAATCAAAACCTAAGTCAAATCCTAAGTCAAATCCTAAGTCAAACCTTGGTCAAACCCTAGTCAATTTCTAAATCAAATCCTAAGTCAAATCCTAAATCAAACCCTAAGTCAAATCCTAAATCAAACCCTAAGTCAAACCCTGGTCAAACCCTAGTCAAAATCCTAAACCCTAAACCAAACCCTAGACAAATCCTAAACAAACCCTAAACCCTAAACCAAACCCTAAATAAACCCTAAACCAAACCCTAAATAAATCCTAAATCCTAAACCAAACCCTAAATAAACCCTAAATCCTAAACCAAACCCTAAACCAAATTCTAAACCAATTCAAATCAACCCTAGGGAAAATTAGAACCTCAATATTTGTTGATTAGACCATTGATCTTATTTAAAACTTTGTATACCCTTCAACCTCTTAGTCAAAAACAAGCACAATAAATTTGAAGGAAATCGAACTTACCAAATAGAAGAAAAATCCCAAACCTTCTCGGGTGTTGGTTGGCCTCCTTCTCCAACCTTGATGTTGATCTTCCAGTGCTGATTTCTCCCTTCTTCACAGTTCAATCAGTCTCAAATCACTCATGTATATAGGAAAACAAGTCTATTATCCACACAAACAAAAATTACTCCAATCCAATTGGCAGATTGCTCAAGATCTTAAAAACCTTAACTAATCCTCAAAACTTAAATTCAGAGACCTTGACCCATTTAAACCTCAATTACGTACAATTAAACCATTAGATTTAGTTTGAATTAACAGAACACATTAACAACAACAATACCCAAAAATCCACAAATTTTCAGTTGTAGATTTGTTGCAAAGCTTCTGGAATTGCTTAAACGATCAACCCTATTTTATTTCACAAAATCTCAAGTAGCCAAAATAAACCCTGACTTTGCAAAGCTATTACAAAGTCGTTTTCTATCCAAATCACTCAAAGCCAACTCCTATACAAAATCCTTCAAGTTCACTCCCTAATTCTAATCTTTGATCTGCAAAAAAACTCCTCTATTTGCCGTCGACACGCGGTTTTGTGCCCTGGGATCTGGTTTCAACCCAGGTTCTTAACCGGCCCTCTCCGGGTATCAACTCTTATAATTTTGAGATAAATTTCTCTAAAACCTACTCTTAACTCCTTATTAAACATGCCTATACTAATTATCTTTCTAATCTACTTTGTTTTATCATATTTATGGCTATACAAAGTAAGTAGAATTTCTTTTTATAAAAGGCAGCATTAGCACCTTTTAATTTTTACTACCTCCTTGTCTATTATCTATTTTTCTAAGATAATTTTCTCTAATATTTTCATTTGAGCTCTTCTATAATATAATCACTCCTCCCCTCTTTCACCTAGTGGTCGTATTACTACACGACAACGTGTCCAAGTTGCAAGACACGTGTCGAACTTGCAGGGCAAGTTTCCTATATGTTCGCCACGTATTTAGCTTGGTCTTCAAGCTACCAACATGTGCGACATGTGGCTAACTTATTGACCAAGTTTCTAATCCAAAAGTCTACTATGGACACTTATAAAGTCAAAGCAGCGTCTATGAAGTTTTTAAGAAGTTTCTCTAAAGATATTATGGAATTGACCTGCTTTTACCTTCTTTTATCTAGTTCTATCTGATCATATAGGTAACTATAAATATGTCCGTGACATGAAGGCAAAGAATGGATGAATGAAGATAAGGGGTGAAGCTTTTTGTTCCTGTTGCTTAGTGGACATGTCCAATAGGCTTTGAGGAGGCTATTTGTGAGAAGAACAAGGATTTTGGCAACTTCAAAGAGAGTATTTAAAAATCAAAGACTAGGATTAGAAATCTTGTTTTTTATACTATGATTTTAATATAAGAATAAAAAAATTTAGAATTTTTATAAGAAAGGAGTAGGCACTTGAAATTAAGGTATACCAATCATACCTACTATCACTCTTTTGAAGATATAAAGAGTTATATAAGAGCTTTTAGAAATCAAGAGAGGCGGTTGGAGAGGTGATTTTAAGAATTATATCTAATATAGAAGAATTGCTACATTTAGAATTTTGAAGAAAAAAATATTGGAAGTCTATTTACTATTTTGGATATTTTGAAGAAATAAGACTTATGTGTGAGTCATTAAATTAACTCATTAGTTATTTTAGAATAAAAGAATACATTTAGAATATCAAAACTATATTTATAAAGTAAAGATGTATTTAGAAGATGCTAAATAAAAGAAAATAGTATTAGTGGAGAAGAAATGGAATTGTAGTAAGTCTTAGAGGCAATTATTTTAGTTGATTTAGTATTTTCTCTTAATTGTAAAAATTAATATTTAGCTATTGAAACTAATATCTACATTGATCTTCTATCTCTATGTATTACGTATTAAAAACATATAAATAGTACTTAATAGATAGAACAAGCATGAAAAATAAACCTTATGTCTTTTTAATTATTTATATAAAAAATAAGATTTTTAGTTGATTTAATTTGATTTTATTATTATAAAAAATCACCAAGGTAGAATAAAATAGTTTTAAATTGATATTATTATTTTAAAAGTATTATGAGAATTTTTAGAATTTATTTAGAATTTATTTAGAATTTTTTAAAAAAATTTAGAACAATTTTGAAGACTTTGGTAATAATTAAGTTTTGCCACTTTGGAAGCCATTATGAAATGGAGTAAGATTTGAAGGCCATGCAAGATTCTAAGACTAATTAGATATTTTCAATTACCATGGTATAATCAAAATTGCAAAAAAATGAGATTTACTAGTAGAAAATAGGAGGATTAGCAGCTAGTGTAGTCTTTGTAGGAAGGGAGGTACACAAGTCCCATATAGATTGTAGCACCTTAGATGGACAATCATAACTTACTTGTTTTTTATGCTATTTGCTCCTTTCACTTCATACCACCAATTAAAAGCAACTCTTAAGTGACACCATCTTGTAACTTGAATTAAGGGGTGAAACTTTAGCCTCACATTATGTATTAGGTGTAATAGCCCTATGAAGAAGTCTTTATATAAATTTGGAGGTTTTATTACTTTGAATCTTGGTTGAGTAATTAGTAGCAACTAGAAGCTCCACGCTTTCTTGAGACAAATTCTTTCTACTACAATAATGGGTGAATAAGCTATTGAAGGTTTTTATTGCAATTTGAATCTTTTATACAAACTAAAAGGATTTTTTAGAAGCTAAGACTTTATGGAGGTGGAAAAATAGATTTATATTAGATTATATTAAAACTTTGATATAAAGATGGAATTTTGAAAGGAGACTATAGATTTTTTTTAAAAATTATTAGCAATCTAACTTATCATCAATTGGTTAATTATGAATTTATAAAAAAAAAAGGTGTTAAAGAACTTTTATATACCATAGAAGTATTTTATATATAAATCTATTTAAATATAAGAGATTGTATCAATACAATTTTTCTTTTATAATATTGTTGAGTTATTTGTCTTTTTTATTAAGAGCAAATTATTTATTAGAATCTTACCAATAAATTATAGATAAATTTTCTACAATCAAATATCTAATACATTTCTAGATTGAAGATCAGGCTATATCACAACAAGTGGTATTGGTTGATATCTTGCCTACAGGATAAGCATTATTATGATTTGCTTTCTTATTTAAAAAAAGATCATCAATTTTAAGCAACTTTGAAATTTTCATAGAAGTATTTATAGAAGTATTTGGAGAATATGACAAGGCTTGTTGGACAACAGCTAAGATCTAAGCATTGCAATAAAAGATGTACTTTGCATCAATCTATGCATTTGATTTTAGATAACTAACATGTGATATCAATTGAGATGAAGAAGTCTTAATGAATCAATTCTATTAAAAATTAAGAGATGATGAGAAGGATTTATTATTATTGCTTCCAAATCTACAATTGCTTAATGAAGCTATCAACCAAGTAGTGAAATGTGATAATCAATTATTCCAATATTGTTAAAATCAACATTCATGGATTTCAGCAAGACAACATGCAATCCGACACACTCCTACTACATCATTAAGCATTTTAAATTTATATTCAAAAATAGAAGATATGCAATTTGATGCAATACATTTTTAATTATTTAGTCTACTAGAAAAGAAGCTTTGGATGGAAGAAGATCTATGCCTATATTATGGCAAGGAAAGGCACAAGATTAGAAATTGTCCAAAGAAACTAAATTGATATATTACCAAAACAAGGAGTACAATTGTTTAGAAAAATGAAGATGGTCAGCCACAATACAGACCATATGGCTGGACAACTCAACATTACAAAATTGCTCAAGTTCCTCTCTTTTTGCTCAACCTATTTGTTGTTTTAGAATTTCTTCTAGTATAGAAATTCAAGCCTGCTCATGTAGAGGTAATAGATGGATGATCCTTATCTTTTGGTAATATCATCCATAAAACAATGTGAATAGAAATATCATTCAAAGATCATAGCAATCAAATTATGTTCAATGTTATTAGGATTCTTTCAAATCCTATTATTATTAGACTTTTTTAATTAAAAAAATATAATCCATTTATAGATTAGATACCTTGATGAAAAATAAAAGACCATATTTCAAAAAGATATGGACATTTTGAATATAATGTTATGCCTTTTGGATTAACAAATGTATCCGCTATCCTTTAGCATTTAATGAATGACATCTTTCAAGAACATTTAGACAAGTTTGTGGCAATCTATCTTCATGACATCTTAATTTACTCAAAAAATCTGGAGGAATATGAGGGGCATATAAAGTTGGTATTACAAAAGCTATAAAATGTAGGTTTATATGTCAAGCTAGAAAAATGTGTATTTCATCAACCAAAGATAGAATTTTTGGAATATATTATATCTATTGAAGATAGATCCTAAGAAGGTAGAGGTGGTTATATAATGGGCCATCTTAAAGATTATAAGAGACGTACAATACTTTTTTGGATTTATAAACTTCTATTGAATTTTCATCAAAAATTATTTTCAAATTGTCACCTCTTTTATTTAATTGACATGCAAAGATAAGTTGGAATAAGGGCTTTAAGCAAAGAAGATTTTTTAAGATCTAAAGACAACATTCATCATGGTTCCAATCTTGGTGTATTCAGATTTTATAAAAGTATTTTACATGAAAACTAATCCTTTGAATTTTGTATTAGGGGCCATACTTTTATAAATAGATATAGATGATAGATTCCATCCTATTATATTTTATTTTTAAAAGTTTTTTGTTATAGATCTAAAATTAATTATAAAATCTATAATAAAAAAATTTTTGCTATTGAGGATTCTTTTCAAGAATGGCATTATTTTTTTGAAAGAATAATGCATCCCCTAATTGTATATATAAATCATAAGAATCTGGAATATTTTATATCAATTTGGATTCTTAATCACTGTGAAGCTTGATGAAATGTATTCTTATCTTGATTTAATTTTTTTATCACTTATCAATTTAGGAAGTAACAAGGATTATTTGATGCTTTATCAAGAAGATCATATCATATACCAAGGGCAAGAAAGGCAACATTTAATCAACAATATGTAACTTTGTTAAAGTTAGAATAATTTTACCTTTGTACCACTATTACATCGAAACCTAATAATTTTAGTTTCCTTAATGAGATGCATATTACAACCACTAATGATGCTTTGGCCCTTGATATCAAGCATCTCTTCAATGAAAATGTTGACAAATTCAAGCTTGAGGAAGACCTTCTATGTTTTGAAGAATATTTGTATATCCTAAAAGAACCAACACAATTATTCATTCTTTAATCTTACCATGACTTTTTAGTTATAGGTCACTTTGGATTTAACAAGACCTTAAAATTTATTTTTTGAGATTTTTGGTGGCATTAAATGTAGAAGGCTATGCAGGATTTTGTGTTCTCTTGTGATATTTGTTTAAGATCCAAGAATCCTTGATATCACCTTTATGGACTCTTATAGCCCTTATATGTTCCAAAATGGTCATGGTCTTCTATCTCAATGAATATCATCATGGATCTACTACCATCCAATTCATTAAATAACATCCTTGTAGTGGTTGATTGACTCACAAAGATAGCTTATATCAATCTTTGTAAGAAGACTGCTTTTAGTAAAAAAATGGAAAGACTCTTTCTTGATAATATATATTGATGTTATGGCCTATCAGATAATATCATATTTGATCAAGGATCCCAACTTGTATCTAAGTTTTAGAGATGCCTTTTTAAAATTTTGAAGGTAAACATTAAACTTTCTTCAGCTTTCCAATCTTAAATTGACGATCAAATAAAACAAGTAAATGAAATTTTAGAGTAGTATATATGATGTAGCATCAACTATCAACAAGACAATTGGATCTTTAATCTACTATTAATAAAATTTACATATAATAATATTATTCATATTTTAATTTAATAAATACTATTTTATTCTAACTATAAATATCATCCAAAGCTTGATCTATAGAGTACGCCAAAGAACAATAATCCATCAGGTATAGGATTTGCAAAGCATCTATTATAACACCAAACAACCTTGAAGCTTCAATTGTAAGTAGCTCAAGATACTTATAAGGCATCTGTAGATAAATTTAAAAATCAACCACTTTTTTTTTATATTAGAAATAAAGTATGGCTTCTTTGATGGAACATCAAGACCAAGCGGCCATATAATAATTTGGACTATTGGAGATTAGGACCATTTTCTACCAAGAAGTAAATTAATCCAATGGCATATCACTTGGAATTACTATCTTCTATGAAGATACATCTAATTTTCTATATCTCTCTTTTAGAGCCTTATATAGAGTTGTATATTCTAAGAAGAATACAATAATTGCTACCTAGTATCAAAATCAAAAATCATAAAGAATTCGAGGTTGAAAAGATGTTGGATTCACAGCAAAGATGGAATAAATTGGAATATCTTATTCATTGGCGCAGCTATGATATCAATCAGCGCACATGGGAGCCAATCAAAAATCTCACCAATCCACTTCAAAAGGCATAAATTTTTTTATCAATTCTATTGCTACAAATCCAAACATATTTGCTAATAACTTGTGAGTGATAATTGGATTTGAAGAATATTCATAAGAGGGAGAGAATTAAACTAAAGCCTTCATCAATATGTAGTCATTTGTTTCAAGATAGAATAGAGTAATAGAAGCAAGTCAATTACCATATCAAACTTTCATATATTCAGAGAACAAGATTGAAAAGATTTACTTGTTATGCAAGCTTTGAATAAACCACTGCAATTTTTACAACTTCAATTGAACAAAGTGAAGATGATATATTTCAATGCCAAATACAACCTTGATTGGAGCCATTAAATATAACACCTAATTATATAAGTCTCAATTCTAATACTCGAACTTTAATGATATTACTTAAACTTGGAAAGGTGAATTCTTTTAAGCCTGAGATTTTTTTTTGGAGGATGTTTTGAAGGCCGTAATGAAGATCAGATTCTTAGATGGAATGTTTCAATAATAAAAGTACTAATTCAAGGCCATAGGCGATTTCTTCAATAATTAGTAGAACCTATTATCCAAGAATAGAAAATAGAATACATAGCTTTATTAGTATAGCATATTCTTAACTTTCTATGTATGTAGGAAGATTTTTGAAGGTGTGAATTCTTTTTGGAATCCGTCGCTAGAGAAAGAAATAATTCTAAAGATATATACTTTAAAAGTTCATAGAACCTTCTATAACATTTTAAAATTTTTTTAATTAATAAAAATTGATTGAAAAGCTTTTTAATTGGTGAAATAGCTTAAAAAGCTTCATAATTAGTAAAAGGAGCTCGAGAAGCTTTCTAATTGGTAGAAGCTACTCAACAAACTTCTTAATTGATGGAAGCTACTCAAGAAGCTTCTTAGATAAGGATATATATAAAAGTCAAGGCTGGATGATTCTTCAATCTCAATAATACATCTTTTAGAATTTTAGCTTATCTTTTTTGGTATTATTTTCGTACTTATCTGATAAATTAAAATTTTTATTGGTTTCTTCTAAAATTTTTTTTTTAATTCAAATCTCTTACTTTGTATTCTTATGTCCTTGAGACACATTTTTCAATCACCGTCTTTAAATTTATTGTTGCTTCAATATCAGAGAGTAATTTATAAGCTATTGATTTATTTTATTTTTTTATTTTATTTTATTTTTTTCTTCAATGTTGTTGAAGCATCTTCTATGGGTAGTTATTGTGAAGCCATCTTGTGAGCTAAAATTCCTCCCTATCCACTTTAAGAAAAAAAATAACTACACAATAAGTTTGAAATATAGTAGAGATTAATTATGTGATTATTTTAATGGTTGATTAATTAATGAAGTGATTATAGGTTCAACTCTTTAGATAATATCTTCCAAGCAATGGTTACCATTTAATTTAACTTAGAACAAGTGATAAAAAAACAAAATAAGAAAAAAAAGAATTAAATAGAAATAATAAAATAGCTACATGAAAAATTTTAGACAAAATAAAAAAATTAGATGAAAATAACACTATTGGATGAAAATTGGCACAATTGGATGAAAATAGGCGCAGTTCCAAGGCAGAGTAGCAGTAGCAACAAAAAAAAAAATCTCTCAACTTCAATTCCTTATAACTTTTGCATTTTAATTCCAAATTTGATGATTCTTTCTCCTAAACTTATTAACTTTTTTTCTCCTATACAATGAATATGTCTAAATAAGAAAATAATTCCATTAAAAATAAGCTCCAAGAAGACTAGCAAGAATATAAAACAACATTTAACAATATAAGTTTATAACAACCAAAACAATATAATTCTTAGTGCCTCTATAGATTGCCCTTGCCAAGGGCTCAAACCAAAGGTGTGAGAGAGAGATTGATAGAGAAATTGATTGAGAAAATTGATTGAAAAAATTGATTGAAAAAATTGATGATGAATAAGGCTTTCAGAGAGTCTTATATATCCAAGCTCTTAAGCCATTTCCAAACAATTATCATTGCCAATAACTTACAAGTAACAACTAATTTAAGAGCAAGTGATATAACTTGCATGGCACTTTATCTTATTCTAAATATTTCCAACTACCAACTATTGTTTTTAATACCACTTGTCATTAAGAGGTCAATTTACATCTTTCATGATCTCCAACTAATATTATTCATAGAGATGACCAGTAGTTGGTATCTATTTATTATAAGGTGATAACAAATCACCATAGATATCAATCAATAGATAAGTTTTAATTTTTAATAACTTAATTAACTAAAATTTATGTAAAATAACTTATTAATTTACTAATAAAAATATTAACCTTTAAGAGGAATTTATTAGAGACCAACTTGATTTGTTGTCATAGAAGTAATAATTGAAGTGTAGAATAGCTCTCCATCTTCTTCCTTCACCATTATTTGTGGCTTCAAGAGCAAAGTAATTCTGTATCTTCTTCTTTCACCATCTCTTATGGCTTCAAGAGTAGAGTAATTCTTCATCTTCTTCTTTCACCATCTTTTGTGGCTTCAAGAATAGAATAACTTTCTATCACTTTTTCACCATACTCTACTTATTACTAATTCTATATTTTCTATCAATTTCATTTTAAACAAAAAATAATATATTTTTTTTAAATTTAATTTTTATGATTAGATTCTATTAAAATAAATTTGATAATCTAAGGCCTTGGTATATAATTTAGACCAAAAATCTCTATTTTCTCATAATTAATAAATAAATAATATTATATCTTATTAAAATATAAAAAATTAATTAAATATAATTTTGATGCATAATTTAGGACTCATACATCTCATAAGCCTTGTTTCTTCAAGTTTGCCTCTTAGAAGAATTTTCTTATTTTATATCATCAAAAATCCTCTTCTTTTTTTTTTATCAGGACTTCATGTTGGTTCTTAGCAATGTATGCATAAATTGAGATAGCTTCTACATGATCCTTCCAATTTGTCGCACCATAACTTGTAGTAGCAATGATTAACAATACTTTCTGTTGTTGTGATGCACTTGCTGCAAGTGTATCAAAATCAAATAAGTTTGTATCAAAATTACAGTGTGAACAGGGATAAATTAGAACTAATTCTAAAATTATAGTGCAAACAAGGATAAATTAGAATTAGTTCCAAAATTATAATGTGAACAGGGATAAATTAGAACTAATTCCAAAATTATAATGTAAATAGGGATAAATTATAATTAGTTTTAAAATTACAAAGTGAATAAAGAATCTTATGATTCTAGGATTTTAATTAGGAAATCTTAAGATTTTAGGACATCAAATAGAAAATCTTAAGATTTTAGGATTTTAATTAGAAAATCTAAAGATTCTAAGATATCAAATAAGAAATCTTAAGATTCTAAGATATCAATTAGAGAATCTAAGGATTATGCGATATTTGAGATCCGGATATCAGACGGATATTATGCAAGTATCGATTGAGTATTAGCTTATACCGGGTATTGTCCAGATATTGGCTAAGCTGCTTATTTAAACCATTTTACGATTGAAAATAAACACTTTTTTCTCTCTTATTTTTTTGTATTGGATCTTGAATGAGTTTATTATGCTCCAAGAGAATCTTTAAGAAAATCTTTAAGGAAAGGATTTTGATAAGAGAATCATTGAAGAAATCTTTAAGCAGTCAAAGGATTTGACAAGAGATTCTTTGAGGCATCTTTAGAAAGTCAAAGGATTTTGACCAAAGAATCTTTGAAAGAATCTTTAAAGAGTCAAAATTTTGATAAGAGAATCTTTGAAAGAATTTTTAAGAAGAAAGGATTTTGATCAAGAAATCTTTGAAAGAATCTTTAGGAAGTTAAGATTTTGATCAAAAAATCTTTAAAAGAATCTTTAGAGAGTCAAAGGATTTTGACCAAAGAATCTTTAAAATATCTTTTAGAAGAAAGGATTTTGATTAAAAAATCTTTGAAAGAATCTTTAGGGAATCAAAGGATTTTGACTAAAGAATCTTTGAAAGAATCTTTAAGAAAATCTTTGAAAAAATCTTTAAAAAATCAATGGATTTAGATTAAAGAATCTTTAAAGGAATCTTTAAAAAATCAAAGGATTTTCATCAAATAATCTTTGAAAAAATCTTTAGGAAGTCAAAAGGATTTTTGACTAGAGAATTATTGAGGGAACAAAGAGATTGATAAACAAGATATTTTGAAGAAAATCATCCAGGGTATAAATAGAGATATCTCACCAATCCTCTTTTTCTTCACTTAATAAACAACCAAGATCCTAGCGATTTCTTGAAGATAGCTCTCTCCTTCATTGTAATTCTTGGAGCTTCCATTGAGAGATTCTTCAAGGCTGTTAAGTGTTCATAAAATGGAAGAAACAAGAGGATCTTGGAATACACAAGAGATATTGAAGGCATTTTTTAAATATATAGAAAAGCAATCACAAGAGCAATCGAGGATGCAGCATGTGCAAATAGAAGAGAAAAATGCTTCTAAAGCTCTATAGTCTATCATCAATCAAGCAGGGAGATTTGAAGGAAGAAACATATCTAAGTATCTCAAAATCTATATCGGTGAAATGGAAATATATCAAATTTCCTAAAGAAGGATGTGTTTGAATTTTATACTTGCTTATATACTTGAAATCAAAAAAATAGTCAAAGATTTATATAGAGATGATATAAATTCTTGGAATGAATATGAAAAAATTTTAAGGGAAGAATTTCTTGAAGAAGATTCAAAAAAAGTGACCATGAGAACATTCTTGGAATGAGTAGAATAACAAGCTGGGAAGCAAATAGATCCTTATGAATTGCTTGGAGAATTTGAAAGGAAATTTTTTCTAGCTTCCTATAGCAGATAGGCAGTTATTTAATGCTAGAGTTTTAAAAAAAGAATGAATTCTCCTAAATTTCCAATAGAAACCAAGAAATGGATGAAAAAGTGTATGTATTGTGACAGTGAAGACCATGATAGGAAGAATTGCTCAACCTACAAAGAGGGTTTAAAGAAAGGCATATCTTCTTCAAAGAAGACAAGATAAGACTTATTACAATTGAAAAACCTATTGAGTTAAATTTTGGCAAAGGTGAAATGAAGAAACTTATGCAAGGCCACATTGGAAATTCTAGTAGTACGTCTATGGTTAAAAAAATAAGTGCATATCCCGTTATTGTAGAAATAAAAAATATAAGGATTTCTATAATTTTTAGCAAGAAGGTTATGCAAAGAGGTATACATGTTATTAGAGAGAAAATTGGATGGAATGATCGAGTTGATGCTACAAGTATTAAAGCTTACTTATAAGTTCATGAAAAAAATTAATGAGATCCACAAGGCTATGGTTGAGGTTAAAAGGGAGAGGATTGCAGTAGAAAAGAAACTAGAGGAATCCAATAGCAAGAAGTAGAATCAAAGGTTGATGGATAAAAATCAAGAGAAGCAAACCACCACTCCAATAGAATCAAGACCCTCTTTGTCCTATCCAAGTAAGAACACCGTATTACCTAAGGAAAAATGAAAGAAGAAAAATGAGAAAGAAGATTCAAAGAAAGATAAGATTAAGAATCTGATATTTAAATTGAAGTCAGATATTGAATCCTCTATTAATATAAAAGGTATTTTTGAAGAGAAGATTTTAGATGCCAAAATTAAATTTTCTTTAAGAGAGGTTCTTAATATAGCCAAGAAAGAATTTTATGAGCTCATTATTGATGTCATTAAGAGAAAGAGGCAAATGACATCTGAAGCAATGATGATGAAGGCTTTGACAGATGCAAAAGATACAAAAGAAGAAAAAGAGGTATAAGTATTTATCTTATCTTGTGATAAGAAAGAAAAGATTGCACAAATTCAAGGGTGTGAAAATTCTTGTATTAATGATATGAATGTATTTGGAAATGAGGAGGAATTTAGCAAGAAAAAGGGATTTAATATCTTTAATACTTCTACCAACAAAATAAATATAAAAGAGATTAAAATAATTAGATGTGGAATAGAGAAGGCCAAGGATAAAGGATGTAAACAAATAAAGGCCTCAATTTGTAAATATGAAAGGACAAGAGTTGAAGAGAAGTCCACATTTTTTTATATATATTGGGCTAGGGCTACTACCAAAGCCAAGGTGAGGATTGAAGATTGTAAAGAAACTTATTTGGCATTAGTTGATCATGGATCTGAGATCAATATAATGTCTAAAAGCATTTATGGAAAAGAAATGTGGCCTATTGATACCAACCATAGAAGGATAATAAAGGCTGCAAATAATGAGAGATGTAAATTATATGAAGCATGTTCAGCAATAAGAATAAGAATTGGAGATGTGGAGGTAGAACAAAACTTCTTTGTATAAGAATTTGCTGCCTATCCTATGATTTTGGAACAACCATATATTACAGCTATAAGAATAAAGACTAAGGTGCTGGATGACGGCTCACATTACGCAAGAATCAAGAGTTGTAATAGAAAGAGGTTAGTACAATTTTTAACTGTAATGACCAATAATGAAAGAAACAGGGAACAATTAGAAGAAACCTCTTTGAAAATTGGTGATGATTTTTTGGGCTTTTGAAGAATGTCGTTGAGGATGGAAGGTCCAAAGATGTAGATAAGTCTTCTAAATTTATACTTTTCAATATAAATAGGTTTAAAAATAGATTTTTAGATTATACAAAATTTAGAGTTTCAAAATTTTCAAGAGTTGAGAATTTGAATTATAAATATCAAAGATGTATGAAGAAAAATCAGAAAAAGCTAAAAAACATGGGTTTGGTTTTAAGTGATAAATTTATTTTTGGAATAATTGATGAAAAAAGTTTAGAAGAAGATTTGAATAATGTTTTAAAGAGCTTGGAAGACTTGGCATCTGGAGAAGGTTTAGATGAATATGAAGGAATATTTATGAATTTACATTCAAAAGAATTATATGAAGCAATTAGAGAATCTACTTCTAGGCTAAAGATGATTAAAAATTATAGAATTGAACAAGAAGCAAGGATTAATACCAAATATAAGATAGTGGCTAAGAAGATAAAATCAATTGCTACTCAATTATCTCTTGGTACTTTAGAATATATTGAGAAAGTAGTAAAAAAACTAAGTCTTAGGAAATAAGAGACGATTGGTTACAAGTTTACTTGGAAATCACTTGATAAATTGAAGATTGGAGGAAATGAATTCCTAATTGTAGAAGAAAGGATGAAGTTTTTGGAGATGATATTTAAACATGGTAAGACTTTTGTCCTTGTAGAAGAAGAAATTAGTTGTGTTGATTCACGTGTGGTTGCACCAATAGTTATTATTTTTACCGTGTTTCATGTACTATGAGATTTAAAGCCAATTCTTGTGCCAAGAGCTTTACTTCCAAAGTTGATAGATTTATTGAAAGGAAAGGTGAGAATAGGGATCCTTGAACCTTCTATTGCACCTTATTCTAACCGTTGGTTTATCGTATCTAAGAAGTCTAGAGTACTAAGATTTATTCAGAATATGCAACCAACTAACAAAGTTACCATAAGAAACATGGATACTAGGCCAATTGTAAATGAGGTAGCTAAAGTATATGTAAGCCACTCTATCTATTCTATTAGAGACTTATATTTAGAATATGATCAAATTCAACTAGCTGAAAAAAGTAGGGATATTACTACAATGAAGATTCTATTGGAATTGGTGCGCATGTGTACTTTACCACAGGGTGCTACTAACTAAGTGGCATATATATAAAGTGCCATGAACCAAATTTTAAGAGATTATATTCTAAATAAGACAATTCTCTTCTTGAATGATATTTCAATTAAGGGTTACAAGGTTGAAGACATGGATTTAAAACTAGATGAAGATGAGTGTAGGGTATTTGTAAAGAAGCACATTAATGATATTGACCAAATATTGGCCACATTTGAAAGAGTAAACTTAAGTCTATCTCTTAAAAAATCAAGTTTTAGAGTTGATGAGATAATTATTATCGAGCATTTATGTGGTTCATATGGAAGAAAACCTAACTCAAAGAAGATTGATGCAATTTCAAGTATAAAGCAATTTAAGAATAAAACTAAGGTAAGAAGATTCTTGAGAGCCTATGGATTTTATCATATTTAGATATGTCATTTTGAACACATAGCAAAACTTTTATACAAGTTGTTGAAAAAGAATAAGAGACTTTTTTAGAAACAAGAGCAAGATGAAGCCACAAAAGAATTAAAGGTGGTTTTAAAATTACCACTAGTATTGAGGCATGTAGATTATCAATGCGGGAGACTAGTGATTGTATATGAAGATACAAGCCCCATAGCCATTGGATGGACTGTTGGACAAGATGACAATTAAGATAACAAATTTCCTATTAGGTTTGGAGCCAGAGTTCTTACTAACAGGCAAAGAGCTTATCCTCAAATTAAAAGAGAACTATGAGGTGCTTTAACTACACTAAAGACAAAAAAAAATTATTTAATTGGCATAGATGTAGTTTTGGCGATAGATTGTTTACTTGTATTAGGTATGATTTCAAATTGTTTGACTTTTGATATCGCTATGTTGAGATGGATAGTATACATCAAATCTATGAATCTTGTCTTTATACATATTTTTATAAAGAAGAATTGCGTTGCAGATATATTGTCTACAGCAAGATATTCCTATGAAAAAAAAATGCTTGCTTATGACAAGGATAAAAGGATCAAATTAGATTATATATCTTAAGATTTTAAGGTATCAATTAAAAAATCTAAAGATTTTAAGATATCAATTAAAAAATATTAAGATTCTAAGATATCAAATAGAGAATCTTAAATTTTTAAGGTATCAATTAGAAAATTTAAAAATTCTAGGATATCAAATAAGAGATCTTAAGATTCTAAAGTATCAAATAGGAAATTGTAAGATTCTAAGATATCAACTAGGAAATTTTAGGATTATAGGATATGTGAGATTTGGATATTAGTCGAATATCAGGTAAGTATCGGCTGAGTATTAGCTTATACTAGATATTGTCCGGATATTGGCAAATTTGCCTATTTAAATCTTTTTAAGATTGAAAATAAATACTTTTTTCTCTCTCATTTTTTTGTATTAGATCTTGAATGAGTTTTTTATCCTCCGAGGGAATTTTTGAAAGAATCTTTAGAGAATCAAAGGATTTTGATCAAAGAATCTTTAAAAGAATCTTTAAGAAGTTAAAGGATTTTGACCAAAGAATATTTGAAAGAATCTTTAAGAAGTTAAAGGATTTTGATCAAAGAATATTGGAAAGAATCTTTAAGAAGTTAAAGGATTTTGATCAAAAAATCTTTGAAAGAATCTTTAGGAAGTCAAATAATTTTGATTAAAAAATATTTGAGGCATCTTTAAGAAATTAAAGAATTTTGATTAAAAAATCTTTAAGAGAATCTTTAGGAAATAAAATGATTTTTATTAAAAAAATCTTTGAAGGAATCTTTAGGAAGTCAAATAGTTTTGACCAAGAAATCTTTGAAGGAATCTTTAGAGAATCAAAGAAATTTGACTAAAAAATTTTTAAAAGAATCTTTCATGAGTCTAAAGGATTTTTTACTAAAGAATCTTTGAGAGAATAAAAGAGTTGATAAACAAGATATTTTGAAAAAAACCATTCAAGGTATAAATAAAAATACATCAGCAATCTTCTTTTTCTTCATTTAATAAGCAACTAAGATCCCAACGATTTCTTGAAGATGGCTCTCTCTTTCACGACACCATGACATCTTTTCTTTTTATATTGCAGAAATGGCAAAAGATCAAAATCCATGTGTTTTTATATTTTTATTAAAGTCATCATCTATAATAATACCACAACTTGCAATTTTTTTTACTGCAATCCTATGTGCTATCAAATAATTTTGAACCAATACTTTTATATCTCTCTTATTAAAGTTGGTTTAAAAAATATATCCAAAATCCTTAAATATCACTTTTTCATCCTTTCAAAAAATAATTCTTTGATGTATTATGTTATTTAATTCATTACAATCTTTTCAAGAATGACAAACATTATCACACCATATACATCTTTGTACAAAATCTTATTTAGAAGTAGCCTTTAAATTATTTGTAGAAGTCTTTTCTTCAAGTCTTACAAGTTTAATTTAAAGATCTTACATTCTACATATAATCTTCTCAATTCCTATATCTCTTTTTTTTTTATGTAGCCATTAGAATTTGAATAATAGACATAATTGGTCGTGTAGTAGACACTTGAGTTCTAGATACTTGTATTACTGGTTAAATATTAATCCTATCTTTTTATCTTTCTTATTTTGTAAGGAATTCTTCGATATCTTCAACTCTTCTCCATTTTGTTGTCAATCCTTCATCTTCTTCTTTGTTTTCAAGAAGAACCTCTAATTTTTCTTGTAATTTTCTATCAGCAGCTTGAAGAAATAATTCAATATTATTTCATTCTAATATTAACTTTTCTATATTTGACAATTAAAAATATTGCCTTTCAAATTTTCTTAATAGCTCCATAGCTTGTAAAGTCTTATTAGGCCATTTTAAGAATAATTTCTTAGTAACCCAATCAATATCTTTCAAGAAATATTCATCTTTTAATGCATTTGAAAATATCTCCCATGAACTTTCAAAATGCTCCATAATTAACTTCACATATTTTTTTTATCTTTGGTACCATAGTAAGTTCAAAGAACTCAATTATCTTCTTTTTGAAAGCATGATCCAATTCTATTTCTTACACATAACATCTCAAATATTTTGAAATATCCTTTTTATCAAATTGATCAATCTTGTTAACCATTGCTTATAATGATTTGGTTGCCAAAGCCTCCTTGTGATTATTACATTCTTATTGTTATATAAATAACATGAATACTTAAAACATACTAACTATGTTTTGGTCCATATACATATCTTGTCCTATAGTAGAAATTCCACTTAAATAACCATTCAAAGTTCTTATTGAAATTCCAAATTCAACCTTATTGCCTTCTTGTTCTATCAAATTCAAATAAGAATGAACAAAATCTAATACCTCCTACTTAAAACTTTCACATTAGATTCACCACTAATATCATGTTATATATTATCTTATTTTAGAATATATTACACACTTGATTATAGAAGATAAACTTATATTTTGCAGCTAACTAAGAATCTAACAACCTTACTAAAATCCTTGATTAATTCCAATTAAATCCTTTATAATCTTAATCAAATCCTAAAAAAATTTAAAGAGATTCTAATGAATTTTTTTAAAAATTATAAAGAACCTTAAAAAAGTCCTAATAAAATTTTACAAAAATCATAAAGAACCTTAAAAAAACCTAAAAGATATTTCAAAGAATCACAAAGAAATATTAAAGTTTTAAGTTCTTAGGTTAATAATTAATATTTTAAAAATCCTAAATATATCCTAAAGAAATCATAAAAATATCATAAAGTTACCTTAAAGAAATCTTAACCAAATTTTAATCAATCCTAAATAAATATTAATACAATCTTAAATAAATCTTAATCAAATTTTAATCAAATTTTAATCAAATCTTATAATAGTTTTAAAACCTCAATAATTATTAAATTTATTTTTGATTTTTATTAAAAATTTATATGCTTTTTAATCTACTAATTAAAAAAAATATACAAAAATTTTAAATATTTGAATTTACTGATTGAAAGAAAAACCTTCTAATCCACTTCGATGTTGGCCATCTTCCTTTTCTTACCTTGATGACAAATCTTCCAACATTAATAGATCCTTTTTACATTACTTATATGATCTAAAAGATTATAGAAGTATTGCAAATTAAGTTTACTACTAGCTCAAAAATAAACCATTCTAATCTTATTAGCAACTTGCTTAAAATCACAAAAATCCTCACTGACCTACAAAATCCAATTTCCAAGATCCTAGCCTACTTAAATTCTAATAACCTTTGGTCTAATTGATCAATTAAGCTACAATTTATAACACAAATTTAACACAATTTTGTTCACAAATCCACAAATTTTTATCTATAGATCTACTATAAAATTCACAAAATCTTCTTTTCAAGAATACTTTTCATATCAACAAAGGATTCAATAACCGACTTCAATTTAAATATTAGATTGTTAGTCTTATCCCTTTTGAGTCTTCTTTTTCATTTTTCTTCTCCTATTTTTTTCTAGATAATAGGGTGTTCTTACTTGGATAGAATAAAAAAGGCCCTAACTCTATTGGAGTGGCAGTTTGCTTTTCTTGATTCTTATCTATCAAGCTTTGGCTTTGCCTCTTTCTATAGGATTCATCTATTTTCTTCTCTTCTGCAACCTTGTCCCTTTTAACTTCAACTCTAGCTTTTTGGATTACATCTTTTTCTTCATTATTTTTTAGATAAGCTTTGATGTTTGTTGCATCAACTAGATTATTCTATCTAGTCTTCTCCTTAATAATATGTGCACCCCTAAGCATAACTTCCTTGCTAGAAATTATAGAAATTCCTATATTTTTTATTTATAAGATAATAGGATATGTACTTGCTTTTTTAATAATAGATGTACTATTAGAATTTTCAATGTGGCCTTGCATAAGTGTCTTCATTTTATCCTTGCAAAAATTTAATTCAATAGGTTCTCTAGTTGTAGTAAGTCTTACCTTGCCTTCTTTAAAGAAGATCATCTCTTTCTCCAAATCTTCTTCATAGGCTAAACAATTCTTCCTATCATAGTCTTCACTATCATAATACATATACCTCTTTATTCATTTTTTAGTTTCTATTAGAAATTTAGAAGAATTCATTTTTTTTTTTTTTTTTTTTTTTTTTTCTAATTCATTAAACTTGACTCTTTATTCTCTCATATCCTTGACAAGTGCTTCAAGAGTTTCATCAAGAATATCCTTTTCTGGAACTAATACTAGATCAATAAAAACCATTGGAGCTACTAGGATGGTAATAAGAGCCACTTTTAATTCAACAACTACATTTCTTTTAGCCTTTATCCTCCTCTATTCTATGATTGTTGCCACAACCTCCTTAATTTGTTTCTAATTATTAATAAAGCCTCTTTTTCTATCTCTATTAATCAAAAGTAGAAAAAAAATTTCTTATAAGTCTCCATCAATTGCTTATAAGAAAAATTCTACCTTTTTATCATCCAACAATTGCCTATCTACTATTGAAAGTTGAAAAAATTTGCTTTTGAATTTTCCAAGTAACTCCTTGGAACCCATGTGCTTTCGAGATTATTGTTCTATTTATTCCAAGAATATTTTCTTACTCACTTTTTTTGACCCTCTTCAAGAAACTCTTCTCTTAAAAAAATTTCATATTAATCTCAAGATTTTATATCATTTCTATATAAGTCCTTGATTCTTTCTTTGACTTCAAAAATACAAGCAAGTATAAAATTCAAACACATCCTTCTATAAGTAATTTGATATATTTCTATTTCTCCCACATAGATTTTGAGATATCTGGATATGTTTCTTCTTTCAAATCTCCGTTCTTGATTGATGACAGACTATAGAGCCTTAGAAACATTTTTCTCTTCTATTTGCACATGCTGCATTCTCAATTGCTCCTATGATTGTTTTTCCATATATTTTGAAAGTGCCTTCAACATCTCCTTAGAATTCCCAAATCCTCTTGTTTCTTCTATTTTGTTAATACTTAATAGCCGTGAAGAATCTCTCAATAAAAATACCAAGAATGTAATAATAGAGAGAGTCCTCTTCAAAAGATCACTGGGATTCTAATTGCCTATCAAATAAAGAAAAAAGATTGGTGATGTCTTAATTTATATCCTTGTGATTTCTTTCAATGAATATTCTATTTAACACCTCTTTGATTTTTCTAGGATTTCTTCAGAGATTCTCTGATCAACATCCTTTTGATTTTTTAAAGATTCTTTTAAAGATTCTTTAATCAATACCTCTTTGATTCCTCTATAATTCTCTTAGAGATTCTTTAATCAACATTCCTTTAGTTTTTCTAAAATTTCTTTGACAATTTTCAAGTCAACACCTCTTTAATTTCCTAAAAAAAATTTCAAAGATTCTTTAGACAACATCCTTTTGATTTTTTTAAGATTCTTTTAGAGATTAACTAATCAAAATTCCTTAGATATTCTTAAAATTTTCTTGGAGATTCTTTGGTCAACATCCCTTTGATTCTTTTAAGATTTTCTTAGAAATTTCTTAATCAACACTTCTTAGATATCCTTAAGATTCTTTTAGAGATACACTATTCTTCCCTCTTTTCAAAAAAGAATCATTTAAGATCCAAATTAATAATAAGAGAGAAAAAATATTTTATTTATAACCTTAGAAGCATTTAAATAAACAACTATCCAATATCCGGACGATACGTGGTATATACGGATATTTATCTAATACTTTTTTGATACCTTATTGAATCTCGAGTCTGAAATATCTTGATACCTTCTAATTGATACTTTAATACAAAAGATTCTTTGATTAATATCTTTGTAATAAAGATTCTTTAGTTGATAATTTGATATCAAAGATTTTTAAATTGATATTTTAATATTAAATATTTTCTATTTAATATCTTAATTTCAAAAATTCTTTAATTGATACTTTGATACCAAAGATTTCTAAGTGGATATTGTGATACCAAAGATTCTTTAGTTGATAACTTGATATCAAAGATTCTTTAATTAATATCCTAATTTCAAAAATTCTTTAATTGATATCTTAGTATCAAAGATTTCCTAATTGATATTGTGGTACCAAAGATTCTTTAATTGATATCCTAATATTAAAGATTTCTTAGTTGATACCTTAATACCAAAGATTTTTTAATTGATACCTTGATATCAAAGATTCCTTGATAAATACCTTGGAACCTTAAGATTCTTTGATTGATATCTTGGTATTAAGATTCTTTAATTAATACTCTAGAATATTTTATGATTTGATCTTACCTATTTTTATTTCTATTCATACTATAATTTTTGAATTAATTCTATTTTATCCCTATTCATATTATAATTTTAGAACTATTTTTATTTTATCCTATTTATATTATAGTTTTGGAATTAGTTCTATTTTAATCCTGTTCATGCTACAATTTTGGAATTAGCTCCATTTCAATCCTATTCACATTATAATTTAAGAATTAATTCTATTTTAATCCTATTCATATTATAATTTTAGAACCAGCTTTAATTTAATCTTATTCACATTGTAATTTTGGATCTAGCTCTATTTTATCTTTGTTCAAACTACACTTTAGGAATTAGCTCTATTTTATTCTAGTTCATATTATAATTTTGAAATTAACTCTATTTTATAATTGTTCACTTAATGATTTTTGAACTAGTTCCATTTTAATCCTATACATACTACAATTTTGGAATTAGCTTCATATTAATTTTTTTTATACTATAATTTTTATACATATCTATTCAATTTTACTACACTTGCTGTAAGTGCATTATGACATCCACCGCCTCTAAACCTACGCACCCTCTGACATGTGCCATCCTATTTTTTTTCATTCTTACTTACTTCCAATTCTTCTTCTCTCCAATCCTCTTCTATCAATAATTCTTGATCTAATTTTTGAGCTTCTAATCCTTGGATATCTTTAATATAATTTTTTCAATTTTTTTTTCTTAAATAGCTTAATTTATTTTCCAACAACTCTAGACCTCAATGGTATTCCATAAAATTCTTTCAAAAAGTAGATTGTATTATCAAATATCTTAGTCACCACATATGATCCAAACCATCTTCTAAAAAACTTCCTTAAAGCACTATATTGATAATCTAATGTATTATCAAATATAAATATCCAATGACTAGTCAAAATAGGATTTGATCTTAACCTGTATATTTTGTCAAATATGTTCTTATTTTGTAACCTTGCATCCTTCAATTTTTTAATATTCCTTTGGTGATTCTTAGAGAGTCTCTTCAATTGTCTGATTTAAAGGTCTAATAATCTTTTCTTATTAATATTATTATCTTAAACCAAGAACATCCAATTAGGCACACTCTCCTCAGTTGGCATCATAGGCTTCTGTCTCATTGTCAATTCTATTGGCATATAGCTTGTAATATAGCTATATGTGGTTCTGTCTATCTATAAGATAAATGATAGCAATTTAGGCTAAAATTTAGCTTTATGTTTATATGCCTTGATCAAAGCTTGAATAATTGGAGGATGTTCTCTTTTAATCTTTTCGTTAGCCTTTAGATTATAGGCTGTAGTCAACTTCAATTGGACTTTGTATCTTTTAAAAATCTCATGAGCTCTTACTGCATCTAGTTCACCCTTCTCTACCCTCATTCTTCCAATGTTTCTATAACCACATACTATATCTTTCAAAATAAATCTATAGACTAAGTTTGTGCATTTACTTCTTAAAGTCCTTTCCTCTATATAATTTGACAATTTTTCACCTATCAAAATCAAATGCTTTATACCCCATATGCCAATTGGTATAACAATCAAGTCTAAAATCCATTGAAAGTGTATACTAGATAGATAAGTTGGGCACAAACCATCTTTGTGTTTTATCTTTAAATACAATTGATATTCTAAATATGAATTTATAAATTCTTCTATATTTTTACACATATATTTCTATGAATACCTTTTTTTAATCTTGATGAAGGTAGCTAATACTCCCCTCTATCAAATCCATAATGTATTATGAAATTTTCTTAAAACTTGATACTTAGTTCCAATATCATCAATAATCCTCAAAAAAATTCCATCTATTCTGTTGGACATCTTCTATAAGAATCTTTCCTTCAAAATATGCCCGTAAGCTTGATGTTTGATGTTTTTAAAATATTTTTCAATCCAACCATCACCCTTCTTTAAAGTACTCAAGTATAAATCAATATTCCATAATTTGCCCTCATACAAATTCATATTGAAAGGTAAGATTTCACCAATAAGATCTTCTATTCCCATTACATGTATAATCCATTTCAACCCTTTCATCCTTCTCATAAGCAAATATTTTTTTTTTATAAGAATATCTCGTTCTAAACAACATATCTATAATGCAGTTCTTCTTTCCAAAAATATATACTAAAGCAAGATTCATAGATTTGATATATACTATCCATTTCAACATAACAATATCAAAAGTCAAATAATTTGAAATCATATCTAATAAAGATAAATAATTTGTCCCTAGAACTACATTTGTTCCAATCAAATAATTTCTTTTTGCCATTAGGATAGTTAAAACATCCCAAAGTTCTCTTTTAACCTAAGGATAAGTCCTTTGTCTCTCACTGAGTACTTTGACTCCAAATTTAATAGCAAATATGTTATCCTCAATGTCACCTTGTCCAATAATCCATCCAATGGCTATCAAGCTTATATCCACAATCACAATCACTAGTTTCCCACACAAATAATCTACTTGCTTCAATACTAGTGGTAATTTCAAAACCACCTTTATTCCTTTTATAGCTTCATTTTTCTCTTACATCCAAGAAAATCTTTTATCTTTTCTCATTAACTTGTATAAAGGTTCTACTATGTGCCCAAAATGAGGTATCCAAATATGATAAAAATCACAAGCTCCTAAAAATCTTCTTACCTTAGTTGTATTCTTGCATGGCTTCATACTTGAAATTGCATCAACCTTCTTTAGATTAGATTTTTTTCTCATATAAGCTACATAGATGTCCAACCATAACTATCTCATCAATTCCAAAACTTAATTTTTTAAGAAATAGAGTTAAGTTTACCTCTTCAAGTTTAATCAATATGTGATCAATATCATCAATGTATTTCTTTACAAATGTCATGCATCCATCTTCATTTAACTTTGTATCCATATTTTCAATCTTACAATCTTTAATCAAAATATCATTCAAGAAAGAAATAGTCTTATTTGGAAAATAGTCTCTTAAAATCTGATTCATGGTACTTTACATATGTGCCACGGAGTTAGTAGTACCTTGCGTTAAGTACACATATGCACTAATTCTAATAAAGTCTTTATTATTGTAATATTCTTATTTTTTTGAACTATTTGAAATTGATCATACCTTGAATACAAATTTCCAATAGAATAGATAAAGTGGCCTATAAATACCTCAACTATCTCATCTACAATTGGCCTAGTATCCATGTTCCTTCTAATAACTTTATTTGCTGGTTGCATATCCAAAATAAACCTTAATACTCTAAACTTTTTAAATATAATAAACCAATAGATGAAATAAGATATAATAGAAGATTCAAGAATCTTTATTGTCACTTTTTCTTTCAATAAATTTATCAACTTTAGAAGTAAAGCTCTTAATACAAGAATTAGCTTCAATTCTCATGATACATGAGGCACTGTGAAAATAACCATGGGTGCAATCATACTTGGATCAAATACAACAAATTTCTTCTAGTATGAGGACAAAAGCTTTAATATATTTAGATATCATCTCTAAAAACTTCATCCTTTTTTCTTTGATCAAGAATTCACATTTTCCAATCTTCAACTTATCTAATAATTTTTAAGTAAACTTGAGACTAATCCTCTCTTATTCCCTAAGACTTGGTTTTCTTGCTACTTTCTTAATATATTCCAAAGTATTAGGAGGTAATTGAGCAACAATTGGTTTTATCTTCTTAGCTACAATCTTATATTTGGTATTAATCTTTGTTTCTTATTCAATCCCACAATCTTTAATTATTTTAAGTTTGGAAGTAGATTCTTTAATTGCCTCGTATAATTTTTTTAAATGTAAATTTATAATTATTCCTTTACATTAATTCAAACCTTCTCCAAATATCAAGTCTTTCAAGTTCTTTAAAATATTATTTAAATCTTCTTCTAAACCGTCTTCATCTATCACCTTAGAAATGAATTTATCACTTAAAACCAAATCCATGTTTTTTAGCTTTTTTTTATTTTTCTTCACACATCTTTGATATTTACAATTCAAATCCTCAACTCTTAAAAACTTCAAAATTCCAAATTTTATATAATCCAAAAATCTATTTTTAAATCTATCTATATTAAAAAGTATAAAATTAGAGGACTTATCTACACCCTTGGACTTTCCATCTTCAAGGATGCTCTTCAAAAGCTCAAAAAATCATCACCAATTTTCAAAGAAGTTTCTTCTAATTATTCCATGTTTCTTTTATTATTGGTTACTACAATTAGAAATTATACTGACCTTTTTTCATCATAGCTCTTGATCCTTACATAATGTGAGGCATCATCCAGCACCTTAATTTGTATTTTCATAGTTGTAATATATGAATGTCCCAAAATTATAGGATAGACAGCAAATTCTTGCATATAGAAATTTTGCTCTACCTCTACATTTCCAATTCTTATTCTAACTGCTAAACATATATCATATAGTTCACACCTCTCATTATTCGTAGCCTTTACTACCCATCCATGGTTTGTGTCAATAAGCCACATTCTTCTTTCATAAATGCTCTTAGACATTATGTTGATTTCAGATCTATGATCAACTAATGTCAGATAAGTTTTCTTATTATCTTCAATCCTCACCTTGGCTTTTGTAGTAGCCCTAGTCTAATATGTATAAGAAAATGCAGGCTTTTCTTTAACTCCTATCCTTTTATATTTATAAACTAAGTTGCTCACTTGCCCACATCTTTTACTCTTCATCTTCTCCATTCTAAACCCAATTACTTTGACCTCCTTCATATGCATCTTATTGATAGAAGTACTAGAGGCACTAGGGTCCTTAAATCTTTTTTTTTTCAATAAGTTCCTTCTCATTTTCAAATACATTCACATCACTAATTGAAAAATTTTCATGCTCCTTATTATGTACATCTCTTTCTTTGTTATCACCAAACAAGGTAAATACTTGTATCTCTTTTTTTTCTTTTGTTTCTTTTATATCTATCAAGGCCTTCATCATCATTGCTTTATATGTCATCTATCTCTTCTTTTTAATGATATTAGTGATAAGCTTATGAAATTCTTTTTTGGTTGTATTAAGAACCTTCTTTTAAAAAAATTTAATTTTTGCATCTAAAGTCTTCTTCTCAAGAATACTTTTCATATCAATAGATGATTCAATATTCAACTTCAATTTAAATGTTGGATTCTTAGTCTTATCTCTTTTTGAAACTTTCTTCTCATTTCTCTTCTCCCATTTTTTTCTTGGTAATGGCATGTTCTTCCCTAAATAGAATAAAGAGGGCCCTAATTCTATTGGGGTGGCAATTTGTTTCTATTGATTCTTATTTGTCAACCTTTGACTTTGCCTCTTTCTATAGGACTCCTCTATTTTCTTCTCTTCTGCAACCCTGCGTCTTTTAACTTCAACTCTAGCTTTTTGGATCACATCTTTCTCTTCATTATTTTTCAGATAAGCTTTGATACTTGTTGCATCAACTAGATTACTCCATCCAGTCTTCTTTCTAATAATATGTGCACCCCTAAGCATAACCTTCTTATTAGAAATTATAGAAACTCCTATATTTTTCATTTCAAAGATAATAGGATATGTACTTGCTTTTTTAATAATAGATGCACTATTAGAACTCTCAATGTGGCCTTGCACAAGTGTCTTCATTTTATCCTTGCAAAAATTTAATTCAATAGATTTTTTAATTGTAGTAAGTCTTACCTTACCTTCCTTGAAAAAAATCATCTCTTTCTTCAAATCTTCTTCATAGGCTAAGCAATTCTTCCTGTCATAGTCTTCATTGTTATAATATATATATATATCTTTTTATTCATTTCTTGGTTTCTATTGGAAATTTAAGAGAATTTGTTTTTTTTTTTTTCTAACTCATTAAATTTGACTCTTAATTCTTTCATATCCTTGACAAATTCTTCAAGAGTTTCATTGGAAACACCCTATTTTGAAACAAGTACTGGATCAATAGAAACCATTGGAGCTATTGGGATGGCAATAGGAGCCACTCTTGATTCCACAACTACATCCCCTTAAGCCTTTATCTCCTTTAGCTCTATGATTATTGCTACAGTCTCCTTAATTTGTTTCCAATCATTAGTAAGGCTTCTTTTGCCACCTCTATTAACCAAAAGTAGAAACAATTTTTTTTGTAAGTCTCCATCAACCGCTTGTAAGAAAAACTTCACCTTCTTGTCATCCAACAACTGCTTATCTATTATTGGAAGTTGAAAAAAATTTCTTTCAAATTCTCCAAGTTATTGAAGAAACACAATAAGCATAACACAAGTAAGTAGAAATAAGCAAGCTTGTATATAAGAGAAGTATGGAATGAGATGACTCTCTCTTCCAACACCCATTACTTACATGAGGTGGTTGCTACCTTAAAAGACAACTTCCACTCTTTGACTTTTACACACATGCTCTTAGGATCCTTTGGCTAGTACCTCGAGGGCATTCAATGATTCTAAAATCTCTTGGCATCTTACGTACCATAATGATATCTGTAGAATAGATAGATAATCGTGGGTGGTAGAGTAAGGATTAAAAATTGATAAATTGGATGATTAATCCATTGGCTAGCCAGTATAGATGGTAACATAGGAAAGTTAGTTAAAAAAGTAATTAAGGCAAGAGAGGTGATAGTTGGAGTCTTGGATTTTATTATAAAGAGAATAGGAATGAAGAGATCGAGGCTCAACTATGAGAATCATGAGCTGAAGTAAGCTTAGTGCTATCTCTTTTTTTCATTTTTTTTTTTGTGCTGGACTGTAGTGGAGAATCCAATTGATTATACTATGTAAACTCTGAAGTATAGTAATAAAATAAAAAATTCAATTCATATATGGATGAATAAGAAATTGTAATCATTTGATGATTGAGTTTGGTGTGGCAAATTGGCAGCCGAAGATGGAACATATCAATGTAGTTTGATTGTGAATGAGAATTTTGTGCTGTATTGGCTATGAGAGTTAAGCAATAAAAGAAAATATTGGAAGAATGATTAATTTTGGAAGGAATTATTGGTGAAAAGTTATTTTTAGTGATTAGAATGTGAAGCTATTGTATGCAGTCTATTAAGACAATGCAATATTCTTTGATGTTATTATGAGATTGGAGGAAGACAGGAGATTACAATAGAAGAATTATAGGAGACAATATCACAAAGTGTATTCTTGACTCTATAGCAGTAGGAAGATCAAGAAGATGGGATTATTTTAGAGCGTTTACGTGTTCATCAAACTTTGTCATTCAGAAGCAATTAATTGTATGATCTTAACAGTGTGTTTTATGCGTTTAATCTTTCCCCGTGTTCAAATCTTCCTTTACAAGTTTATTCTAGGCAGTATTGGTAGAGTAAGTAAAATGGCAAATCATAGTATCCTATGCCATATACTAATTATTTTTACCTAATCTTTTGGATATTTTTTAATAGATATTTTATCCTCTTGACTTTGATTCTTTGTCCTTGACTACATCCTATATCCGTAGGATGTCTTTTCTATATGCTAAGAGTCAATTCTTTGACCATTAACAGTCTATCTAAGGTAATATCCTTTACTATATAACTTATTCTATTTTTATTATTATCTATTTATCTCAACATATATCTCAATAATTTCAATACTTCCACTTTGCTAATTGTCAAAGGCTTTCAAACCTAATGCCTTTGTCAACATATAATGCCTATCTTTTATCAATGCTTTTATTAATAAATCATTGAGGTTGATCCATATAGATGTCTTCTTTCAATTTTTTATTCAAAAAAACCGTCTTTATATCCATTTGATGCATTTTCAAATCTATTGCTAATCCAATTGCCACAATGATTCTAATGGTGGTGAATTTGGCCATAGGAGCAAATGTTTCATTGAAATCAACACTAGTAATTTGTGAGTATCCTTTGGCAACAAATTTTGCCTTCTATCTCATAATATTATCCATTGCATCACTCTTGGTTCTAAATACTCACTTACAATCAATTGAAGATCAATTTGGTGGAAGTTGAATCAATTCCTATATTCCATTGATTATGAGAGATTTGTATTCTTCTTTCATGGCCTTCTCCCACTTCAATGCATCTGTGGACTTCATTGCATCATATAAAATCAATGGATCAGTAAGGAGTGCAACATTCGCATGTTCTTCACTTACTTAAGGAAAGATGTGATTCTTCCACCATTTACCAAGTGATTTTTTTTCTCTTCTAAGATATTTCCTTTGACCTTCTTTTCTCTTCTAAGATATCTCCTCTGACCTTCTTTTCTTTTAAAGCTTGTCTCTTCTTACTCAAAGGTTGGTATTCCTCATCATCATCATCATCATCATCTTCAACTTCTTCATTGCTGGTCTTATCAGTTGTATACACTTTTTTCTTCATCTTCTTTGATTCTTTATCTTGATTTGTATCTCCACTATCTTCATTGTCTTCATCTTCTTCTTCTTTCTTTATTGAAATTAAAGATGTGTCTACAAACACACCATTACTCCAACTTGGATACATCTCCAAGTGCTCACAAGCACTCTTATGCTCCACAAATTCAACATCACAACTTTTAATGATGTTCTTGGTATCCAAACACATTAGCCTATATGCCTTGGTACCTTCACAATATCCAAGAAACACACATTTTTTACCTTTTACATCAAATTTGGACCTCATACAATCTAATTTATTTGCATAAGCAATGCATCTAAAAGTCCTCATATGTAAAACACAAGGTTTTCTCCCACTCTAAATTTCCTGTGGAGTCATTGATGTGAGTGCATTTGTAGGACACCTATTCCTTATATACATTGCATTTATCACAACTTCCATCAAAAATTCATATCCAAGGTTTTGAGAATGAAGCATATTCCTAGCCATCTCCTTAATAGTTTGATTTGCTCTTTAACAACTCCATTTTGTTGTAGAGTGTAAGAAGTGGAGGTTTGTCTTGCAACACCTTGAATCTTCAAATACTCATTAAAATACTTTGACAAATATTCACCTCCATTATCTGTACCAAACATCTTGCTCTTGCACTTACATTGTTTCTCCACAAGTGCCTTAAACTCAATAAACCTTGAAAACTATTCACTTTTGATTTTGAGGATGAAAATTCACACCTTCCTTGAAAAGTCATCAATAAATGTGACAAAGTATCTTATTCCTCCCATTGATGGCGTCTTCATAGGTCCACAAACATCCGAATGCATAATTTCCAACAACTTGCTTGCATGTGTTGCAACTCCACCTGAAAATGAAGCTCTTTGTTATTTGCATTGAATATAATCTTCACAAGTAAGATTGGTGCATGATTGATCAAAATTTAAGCCACTTACCATGGATTGAAGCTCCTTCACACTTTTGGCATTCAAATGACTAAAGCGTTGATGCCAAATGCCAAACTTGTCTTGATCTTCTAAAAATTCAGCAAATGCCGCTACTTCAATTCTATTCACCTTCTTACAATTGATGAAGTAGAGATTGTCATCTCTAAAGCCTTTTAAAACATCATTTCTATATAATGTCTTCACAAAACATCCATTCATATCAAATTACACTTTACAACCATATAAAGCAAGTTTGTTCACCAAAAGAAGGTTCTTCTTTATCTTTGCCACATGTAATATTTCTTTCAATCTGATCTTTTTTATTTAATTCTTTATAACAATCTCTACCATAATAGAGCCAATTTCAATGGCTTGCATCATGCCATTGGCTCCTAACTAAACTTTTGTTGTTAGAATAGCCTCATAAGTATCAAATGAACACTTGAATGGAATCATATACTTGATAGCACCTGAAAAAAGAGCCGAATCTTCACTTTGATGCTCCTTTTCTTTCCTTATAGTTACTTCATATGCAAGTCTTGACGTCATATAGTCCATTGTAAGTTCTTTCAACCTCAAGGACTCCAATGCCATGATAAGATAGTTGTAGGACTCGAGAAGGCTCATGAGTAAGATCATGATAATATCACCATCTTCTAAAAGCTTGTCAAGAATTGCTAGTTGATTTGCAAGGGCCTTAATATGAGCCATGAGGTCTTCACCTTCTTCCATCTTACAAGTGAAGAATTTCTTCCTTCTAAAGAGGGTGTTCGACAAGTTCTTGCTCTCATATATGTTGCAAAGAGTCTTTCATACTTTTGCTGGTTCTTTCTAATAGATAATGTGAGAAAAGTTGGCTTCATCCAAATTGGTGGCAATCATGCCAAAAGCCTTCTTGTCACATCTTTTGAAGTCCTTGTAGTCTTTAAGGCTTGCATCTATGCTTGGAGGGTCTTCACTCTCATCTACAATATCTCAAAGGTCCAAAGATGTCAACAAAAGCTTCATTTTGACCTTCCAATGGTAAAAATTATCATCTCTTAACTTTTCAATTATTTTCAAACCTTCACCTTTACTAGAAGCCATATTTAAAGAATAGTGTATTAAAAAATATTGAAAAAAGGAGTCTCTATGTGCTTAAATATGCCAAAATAAACTTGCACTAGTAGAATCTCAGAATTCCTTCTTATGAACAAAAGAGTGGTTTTTCACTCAAAACACTCTCAACTCAACTTTTGAAGCTTTATACAAGTATTTGTACTCTCATAAATCTCACAATCAAGTTCTTTTACTCATCCAAATTACTTTCTCATAAAACACATAAGATGAATGAAACAACTTAACCAATATAAAAAGATACTATCAAGGTCTTTTTATAAAGTCTTAAATTCACAAAACAAGGAAATAAGAACCCACAAAGCAATGTTAGAGATGTATAAGCTTAAAAACAAGAACCTTCTTATACCAAAATCCTAACATCAACAAATACTATAAGATCTATTCCACATAAAAGCAACAATAAGAAAATGACTTCAACTTATTTGAATAGCACAACAAGGAGTATGTGGACTCATAATCTATTGAAAAAATACAACAAGCATAATACAAGTAAGTAGAAATCAGCAAGCTTTCACATAAGAGAAGTGTCGAATGAGAAGACTCTCTCTTCTAACACCCATTATTTATAGCAGGTGGTTGCTGCCCTAGAAGACAACTTCCACTCTATGACTTTTATACACATATTCTTAGGATCCTTTGGCTTGTACCACAAGAGCATCTAATGATCTTAGGATCTCTTGGCATCTTACGTACTATGAGGATATCCTATGCCATATACTAATTACTCTTATCTAATCCTTTGGATATTCCTTAGTAGATACTTTATCCTCTTGACTTTGACTCTTTATCCTTGATCACTTCCTATATCCATAGGATGCCCTTTTTATATACTAAGAATCAATTCTTTGACCATTAGCAATCTATCTAAGGTAATATCTTTTACTAGATAACTTATTCTATTTTTATTATTATATATTTATTTCAACATATATCTCAACAATCTCAACACAAGTATCAATCAAAATTTGTTGCCTCACATTAGTTTAGATTAAAAATCTAGAAAAAATTTGAAAAAGTTAAAGATTTAGAACTAGAAGGATAAATTAGTGAGTTTGTATGACTAATCAGTAAAAATAATAGTTGAAAAGGAAAATACAAAAAAATAAAAAATAAAAAATAAAAAATTGAAAGTAAGTCTAGTAGATTCTTGCTATCCTAACTTGCCAATTGAGAATCGGCACAAATTTTTTTGGGACCAATAAGGCAAGAAGCTGTGAAGGCATGAGTCTGAAGAGGGTACATAATGAAGTAGCGGATGGCAGTAGCTAAGCAAAGGAGTAAGATATTTAAGTCATACCATAAATTGGACATAAAATCCATTGAGTATAGTGTACCGGCGCGCAGACAAGGTACGCATGATAAGTAGTGAATATGATCAATAAGAGCGAGAAGTGGCGATGTGAGAACAAATATTAGTGCGGTGGAGCAATTGGAATAAAATTAAGAGCAAGGATGGATTTCAAAGAAAGCTACGGGTGTCATTAAATAAGAGTGCAAAGTCAAGAAGTGAAAATAGTTGGATTGGATTGGAGGGCAACACATGATCAATATGAATATATGGAATAGTGAGGATAGGTAGACAATTTTATCAAATTCCTAAGACCTTGAATTAGTCACATGGTTTTTATGATAATAGAGGCTGGTAAACATAGGATTGGCAGGGTTTGAAAACATAGTAGTAAGCCTGCCATAGGAAGGGAGTGGAAGTACAACAATTGAATCTAAAGAGAAGAGAACAGCAGTGCTGGAGCAGTAGGGTATCGACGGCGGAAGAATAGGAACCAATTGAAAGAAGGAAGTGCGATTGCTATTGCATTGACAAAAATAAGTCCTGGAAGCATGAGAGGAAATTAAAGCAAGTTTGTGAAGAGTCCATAAAACAGAGATATAGCGGAGAGACTACAATGAGTGTGTGAATAGGAATTTAAGGTGTGTACAAATATAACATTGGAATTAAGTATTGAAGATTAAGAGGAGGTGATTGCAGAGAGATTATTGTGAGTGTAGTTGTAGTAACCAAAGTATAGAATGTAAAAAATTAAAAAAAATTAAAAATAAAATTTAGAGATTTTATGTATAGGTAAGGTCGCACCATAGGATTAGAAACACAAATTGAAGGTGGTGAGATCTTGTCTACATAAAATGGTACATTTACTGAGAGAACCTCGGTTTTAGGATTTAAAATTAAAAGTTAGGATTAATCATGTTTGTTATTTTTGGTTGTCATTTTTTTGGCTTTGTAGTGGCCATTGTGATAGATGATTGGGGTGTTGCAAAGTATTGGAGGGCATTGGTTACAAAGTTGAAGTCGTGAAGGAAGGAATATGGCAAAAGGTCTGTTTTCAGACTAATTTCAAGCGATTAGATAGAAGATCTTATAACCTCTTCCACCAAACCATTCCTAGTAGGAAATTAGAGTTGGAATCCATATAGGGCTTATGAATGAAAAAGCTAACTTGTAAGGATATGAAGACTGCTTGAGGTACATTCTTACTACTTGTTTTAATAAACAAAAATTCAAGCTTTTTATAATATATTTATTATCATTGCTTACATAGTGGATAATTCTTTAATCAAGTATTGAATTGGAATGGTAGAAGGATTGTTCGAGTTCTATTTTGGTGCTTGGTGATGATTAGCCCGACTTAAAGCTTGTCTATATATCAATAGAAAGAGAAAGGTACAAAAGTGATACTCTAGCTCAACTCTGATGTTATTTTTTTGTCATTTATTCTTCCTACCGGAGAGATTGTAAACCAAAGTGGACTTGCAGGTTTTTGTTAAGTAACCTCCTTAAATTTCTCATCTAAATAAGTGGAAATCAAAAATGGAGAAAAGAGTTATTTGCAATATCTGATGAGTGATGTGAGGCTTATTAGAAGGAATTAGATGAACACTCAAACTTGATCAAAGAAACCAAAGTTGATCCTAATTAGAAACAACATCAAGAAATGAAATTTGAAGAAAAGTTTGGAAAGATAAGATGAAGTCAAAAGAATTTTAAGAAAAACCAATAGGACAATAAAAAGGGAAGACCATGTAGAATTCCAAGAGATGATCATTGCAATGAAAATTGAATTCAAAGTGGTGATTGAAGGAAGTAATTAAGGACATGGAGGTGAAGAACTATTATTAGAAAGATCTAGTAAAGGACTAAAATTAGATTCCTTTTTAGCCTTTGAGATAGTAGATAACGGACAACTTTTAATAAAACTAGTTGATACGGTGTCATATTGCATTTACGTGCAGTGTGTAAAAATATTATATATCTTGTATCTATTGTTATTACATTTGTGAGTGCTAGAGGTTATTTTAAAAGATATTATAAGGAGAGGATTTATTTTAGCCACTTAATTAGTAAATTAAGATGGCTATTTGTTTTTGTTCCTACCTTACTTATATCTTAGAATAGATTCTTTTGAAATTAGAAGAAAGATAAAGGTTGTTTTATCTTTCTTGTTGACTTTTGAGGTAGAATAGACCTTGTGAGGGATAAAAAAGAAGAGTATGGGGTGAATAGGGCTTGTCCAATAGGATTTGCCTGCCTATGTGGGTGTTTCATAGATTGATATGGAAGGAAAGGGGGATATACTCCTCTTGTTTGACCTAAGATTTAGCAATTTTGAGTGGTGAATTTTGGAGAGAGATAGTTCTGAGGATACAAAAGCATTTGTAATAAAAATTCAGGTGTGTGTTCTTCAAATTGTGAGGATTCTAGACCCTACTCACTTGCTTGTATTGGAGTTGTGAGCAAAAAGTTAAGCTTGTTTTAGTAGAGTGAGATTTGCTGCTATCAAAAAGTGACAGTAGAAACTTCAATCTGCCACTACAAGTTTGATTTCAAGTCTTTCTTAGTGAAATTTATAGAGAGTGTGGAAAATTGTGCTAGCTTTCTATCAAGACATCTCTTATAGCATTTAGAGTTGGAGAGGAAAAGTTGTGAGCTTGAGAGTGGGAAAGGGTTTATTGCCTCCTGATGAAGAGGGGTAGAGACTTTGTTCAACCACCCAAGTCGGACAATATCTTTAATCTTTTTGATATTTTAGATACTTATATTAGCTTGTGTAAGCTTTCCATGAAAACAAAAATGAATACATTTTGATCTTTTATGAAATTTTTATGAGCCGTGAAGTATCAAGAGGGCAAATTGTTGCTAGGGTTTGAAGAGTAGAATCAACTAGCTATAAAATCTGGAGTTTGAGAGGCATGCATGCAAAATTTTAGAATAAGCTAGATGATAGAGTGAGCTTTCTAAAAAGCTATTGCATGTCCAATTTGGAGAAGAAAAGTAATCACAACAAAGGCTGAAGTGAAGAGGAGCTTTGCTGCCTTTGCATTTGCTGGGAAGTTTTAGTGCCTATTTCTTTTAGTCATAACTTTTTAACGGTAAGTCATCTATTTGTGAAAATTTGATATGTTTTACAATGGATTATTGACTTTCTATAGGCTATAAGTATGCTTGATTTGATCTTTGGATGGATTTTTAGTGATTTATTTGGTTTCAGCTAGTTATATAACTTGTATTCTTCATATGCGGTTGTATTTTGAGATATACTTGAATATATACACACTTTGCTTATACCTTTTATATAAGTATTCTACAAGTATTATACATAATATTTGTACAAGCATTTGTACAAGTATTATATAAGTATTTATATAAGTATTATTCAAGGGTCTATATTTTATATTTGTACAAGTCTTATACAAGTATAATACAAGTATAATTTGAAAGCTTGAACAAATATTGTGCAAGTATAGAATACTTGCATGGCTTCCACTCATGTTCCATACTAGTTCTAGTAGCAGCTAGGAATCCGACATTTTTTCAAGGTGAATTCTCTCTACCCGACAACGGAACCTACAGTAGAGACAATTCTTTAAGAGATGGCTCAAAGACCACCAATTGATCTGTTGGTGATACCACTAGGCTTATCCATTGTGGTGCCAATAGACTCAATTGCAACAAGTATCCCTGCACACCTACCAAAGTTTTATGGTACAAAAGACAAAGACCCATCTTTGCATATGAAGCGATACATTGAAATTTTAACCACTTCATTAATCACCAGCTTAGGTTATTATTTGATCTGATTTCCTACTATATTATACGGAAAGACATTTGAATGGTACCGTAATCATCCAAAGGGATATTTTATAGAATAGCCACAAGTACAAGGGCAATTTTTAAATCATTTTTGACTAGAGGTAAGACATAGTACAATGCTGAGGAGGGTATCAATAATTAAGTAAGGATGAGAGGAAGATGTATTCTCTTATATACAAAGATTTGAGCTGATTTACATCCAATTTTTAGAAAATATGTTCAACAATAATATCTTGAAGCAATTTTTTATTCAAGGGTTTTTTCAAGGGTCTACAATAAAAAAATATATTGGAACAAAATCCTAAGATTTTAGAAGAAGTCAAGAAAGTAGCAAAGGAAGTTGATATTATAGAAAAAAAATTTGAGCGGCTATAGAAGAGGAAAGATAAGGCGATTCTACAATTTATTCCTATCAGGCTATGTATGATGGAATTAGAAGGAGGTCAGTATGATTCTAAATCCAACCTTTTGATAGCTAGATCAAGCCAATCACCTATGCCACTAGTAATATGAGAACTAATACTTCTATTGGTCTTATCTGCTCCAAATTTCATAGGTAAGATTATCAAAATTTTCAAGAATCCCCTAGATACGACAGACAATTAAATACAAATTTCAGACAAGGTGGTTACCAAAGTGAGCCATAAGGATTAGGAGGAAATAGACCATGGAAGGAATACCATCAATTTTGTATAAGGTGGCATGTGCCTAGATAGTATTGATCAGAGGGCCAACACTTTAGATGTAATAATTGTGGGAGAAACCATACTTTGGATGAATATAGACAACTCGACAATGTTATATTTTTTCAAAATCTTATAGTAAATCCTCAATAATAGGCTTAAGAGAACATGCGAGGTCAACAGAGACCATGGGAGAATCGGAGAGAGATGAGACCACCAAATCTCTATTATAACTATGAAGAATCCAAACAAATACATCAATCATCTACGGGGTTGCAAACTCAAAGTGGATATATACCTTTGAATTAGAGTAGATAAGTGAAATAAGAGAAAGATAGTAGAATAATAGAATTCAATTAGAAACTGGTGTCGTGGTAGAGAGATTTTGCCTCAAGAAAGCATTGGGCTTGTGGCTGCTACTAATTACTCAAGCAAGATCCAAGTATAATAAAAACTCCCAAATTTATATAAATTCTCTTTCATAGGGCTATAACATCCAATACACAAGTCTTATTTCATCAAACTACTCAAAACATAACAAAATACTCTAAACCCTCATTCTCTCATAAGAAGAGAAATTTTTCCGAATTTCAATAATCTATAACTTTTAATCCAATCGTCCAAATTCACTCCAAATTTACATGAAGTACTGATGTGTTCATCACAACTACCACTACAAATTTCAACCATTGATTCATTACCAATCTTTAGGTATTGCCAAAATCCTAGCAATAGCTTCAAACCCTTGTTTACAAACACTCATGTACTAAATTCTTCATATTTCACAATCTAAAAGTCCAAATACTATGAAACTTTGATGTATAGCTTTTTAGCATAACAATACATCTTTTTAGAAAGTTTTAGACAAAAATTCATCCAAAAACTTAAGATATAGCAAATCCCATTACTATCAACAAAACAGCCTACTTACTACCTTGGAATTTGATTTGCTATCTTTGACTCCTAATATCTCCTTCCTTAGAACTCTAATTGTAGTAATTCTTCCATATCAGATACAGAACTTGAAATCACCTCTCTAGCCGCACCTTTTGATCTCCAAAAGCTCTCATATAACTCCTTCAGTCTTCAAAAGAGTGACAGTAGGTATAATTTGTATCTACTCCTCCCTCATTAAAACTCCAAATCTGTCAATTTTTATACCAAAATTGTAGTCCAAAAAACAAGCTTTCTAATCTTAGTCTTTGATTTTCTAAAGGCCTCCTTGAAGTCCCTAAAATTCTTGTTCTTGTTGCAGGCAGCCTCTTCAAAGCCTATTGGGCATGACCATTGACCAATAGGAATGAAGAACTTCACCCCTTGTCTTCATTCATCCTCACTTTATCTTCATCCTTCCAAATAGGCCTCTTAGTATTTTAATTCTTTTTCTTTGGACCTCAATTGTCTCTTAAGACTTTATACTAAATATTTAGGTTCTATATAATTTAAAAGCCATAACCAAACTAAATAAAATCTAAAATAAATTTTCTTATACCAACCTCTTTTAATTTATTTTACTAATCATTTTAATACATATCTAAATCTATAAACATATTATATATTTTGAGTGGATTTTATATATTATAAGTAATTATAATACAACACCAGGTCCTTTATATACGCAAGATATCGAGACTACAGAGCTATGTTCCATCTCAAAGATCGACAATGGTCATAAGGGAGGAATTTCTAACTGCAAATCTTATTATTCATAAGGTGAGAAAGAAAGGACAAGGAGTAAATCCTCAAGTCTCATTGCTAACAGTGATAATACACACACATACAATTTTATAACCTCTTGTTTTGGAATCAGAGAGTAGTTTGTCTAAAGATCCTCCATGTTTTTCAGATTTAGACAAAGTGACCAAAGAAATTGCCAAAGAGGTTACAAAATTGGATGGTGAGCCATTGTATTGGGAACCAATTGATATAGAGATGCCTTTGGAGGGAGGAAGAGAAAGCAAAGAAGATGTAAGAAAAGATGAATGGGAAGGATTAGGTGTATCCTTGAAAGAGTTTAGATCACTAGAATACAATCAAAGGGGATCAAAGATGATAATATATGACCTATGGGAGGATTTGAAAAAATATAAGACAGAGATTATAATCACACAACTATTAGAAATATCTCCAACACTAAAAAAATCATTGAAAGAGAGATTATCTATGATAAAAAGAAAGAAAAGAATAAGTAAGAAGACTGTGGCATGGATACAATCTATCAAAAGGTTGTTTGATATGAAGGTACTGGAGATTGAAGTAATGATTGCCAACAAGATCATATCCAATGCATTGGTGGATAGAAGAAGTAGTTTAAATATCATGCCCTTACAAACAATAGAGAAGCTTGGATTGAATTTTATTAGGCCTTCACCATTTGTGATAAACATGGCTAATCAAAGTTTAACAAAGCCAATAGGTCAAATTTAATATTGCAGGATGGTTATAAGAGGATATATGTTGGCTTTTCAAGTGATTCATATGCAGACAGCCAAGGAATCATTTTTATTATTATTGGATCCTCTCTAGTTAAGAATAGCCAATGCCATAGTAAATTAGGGAAGAAAGTGACCTATAGTTATTTATGGACTTAGTGAAAATCATATGTGAGTATCCATTATGCCAATTATTACAAAAAACATCCATCAAAAAATCATCAGAGGATAACAGAGTCAAATTCTCTATGACAAAGAAGGGCAAGCAACAAGTAAGGGAGGTGTTGACATACAATTTTGCCTTAAATCCAGAAATACGAGGATTAGAATGTTTAGGCCTTAATCTTTATAATTACAAGGATACTAGTTTATATGAGGCTTTGCTATAAATACATCTAGATACAGCGGTTGATGAAGAGGAATGGATAAATTTTATGGAAGGTATTGAGGATAAAGATGAATTAGCACTTATCCTTGAAGTAAAAAATAGAGTGTACTCAATAGAGGTGGAAGAATCCCAAGGATTAGAAGTACTCAGAGAAAATGAGCCTCTAGAAGAGATATTGAACTATAAAACAACTTTTGTAGGAATCATAGTGAGAGAAGACATGGCCAACTATCCGAATATGCTCTCAGATTGGTATCACAATAATCTTAAGCAATCACATGTGATAAAAGAAGATTGGAAATTTGTAACCATATAGATAGAAGGAGAGGAGCAAAAATAAATATGAATGGGGAGTCAGTTGAATGGCGAGGAAATAAGTACATATAGTGAATTGGTGTAGGAATACCAAAATATTTTTGCATAGTCATATAAAGAATTGAAAGGCATATTGTCAAATATTATGCAGCATCACATTTTTGTATTATTTGACATAGTACCAATTAGACAAAAAGAGGGTAATGAATCCATAATTTTACGTGGTAGTGAATACAAAGTTGGAGCAATTGTTATAGGCGGGATTCATAAAACCAATGAAGATCATTGATTGGATGTCACCAATAGTGTTGGTAAAAAAGAAGAACAATAAACTACGCGTATATATGAATTATCAAAAATTAAATGCAAGGACCCAAAAGGACCACTTTCTTTTATTCTTTATAACTAACATCTTTAAAGAAGTAACTAAATATGAATATTATATTTTCATAGATAGTTACTTGAGATATAGTCAAGTATCCATTATAGCAGAGGATAGACATAAGACATTATTTATGATCCCATAGGAAACGTTTGTGAAGTATGTGGTGCCATTTAGGTTATATAATGCACCGACAACTTTCCAATGATTGGTGATGTAGAATTTCTTAGATTTATTGTATAAATCCATGACGATATTTATCAATGATTTTAATATACAGTCACAAATTGAAGACCATCTGATGAAGGTGAAAGAAGCACTGGAGAGATGTAGGAAGGTGGGAATGGCCTTAAATCCAGAGAAGATATATCTAGCCATACACCGGGATATACTATTAGGCTATTGGATAAGTAAAAGTAGTAGAAAATCCGAATCAAAAAAAAAATTAAGGTCATCAATATTATTATAGCCGCTAGTAATGTGAAAGAAGTGTAATGATTATTGAGACATATAAGGTGATATCAAGAACTAATTCCAGATTATATAATAATTACGCTATCCATAACTTCATTATAATGGAAGAATACTAAGTTTATTTGGATTGATGATTATTAGAGGGCATTAGAGATATTAAAAATAAGACTAAGTTTGTATCCGGTATTTAAACCTCCACAGTGGAAACTATCCTTCCATGTGTTTTGTGATGCAAGTGCGGTAGTAATAAGCAGTGTTCTTTGTTAAAAGATTGAAAAAAATAGAAAGGATGGATATTATCCCATTACATATGTGAGGAGATAGCTTAATACAACTGAGAAGAATTATTCAACAACTGAAAGGGAATATTTAGCTATGGTATTTTCAATCAAAAAATTCCGCTATTATTTATTAAGCAACAAGGTAGTATTTTTTGTGGACCACATGGCAATTAAGTACTTGGTCAATAAACCAAAGTTGAGTGGGAGGTTAATATGATAGATATTAATATTATAAGAATTTGATTATATAATAGAGTACAAATCGGACTCGGCTCACAAGCAAGTAGATTACTTATCATGGTTCTCAGGGAATATAAAGACCAACCAAATTAACAATGGACTTGTGGATGAAATTTTTTTTGTAATGACAACAAACCTACCTAGTATGTTGGTATCATTAAGTTTTTGATTATCCAGCAGTTATCCTCAAAATTATCCAAAGAAGATAGAAGGAAGATTAAGATCAATAGTAGACACTTTGTAATAGTAGAACATAGGTTGTATAGGAGAGGAATTGATGGTGTACTACAAAGGTGTGTTATGGAAGAGGAAATTCCAAAAATCTTAGCAGTATGTCATCACAACGTATGCAAAGGGCATTTTTCAGAACAACTCAAGAAATAAAAGGTATCAAGAATAAGATACTATTAATCAACTTTATTTTAAGATACATATATATATGTTAGGAGGTGTGATGCATGCCAATGCTTTACTAGAAATGATTTATAAATGGAGTTGCTCCTACACATTTTTTTACTATTAGTACCATTCGAGAAGTGGGGCATTGATTATATGGGTGAAATCTACCCTCATTCTTTTGAAGACATGGCTTTTATCATTATGGCCACCAAATACCTTTCAAAGTAGGGTGAGGCTAAGGCAGTCAATATAAATGACGCAAAAAACGCTTCTACCTTTTTATTTGAAAATATTATTATGTGCTTTGGTTGTCCTAAGATCCTAATTAGCAATTAGTGAACATATTTTTTCAATGAGGTAATTCAATGTTTGATAGAAAGGTTTGAGATTGATCATTAGAAAAACTACATCCTATCACCCTCAAACTAATGGACAGATCAAGAGGATTAATCAGATCTTAACGAGTATATTACAAAAAACTATGCAAGATTTAAAAAGGGATTGGAACATAAAGCTATTTGCAGTGTTGTGGATGCATTATATAACCTTCAAGGTGACAACACAAGCCACGCCATTTTCACTAGTTTATAGTATATAAACAATCTTATCCATTGAGTTGGAGGTTCCTATAGTTAGAGTAGCAATAGAAATAAGGTTGATTAAAAAACAATCTTTGAAGGATAGACTATTGACCTTAGAAGCTTTAAATGAGAGCTAAAGAAGGAGTGCACATCATGTGGAAGCTATTCAGCAACAACAAAAGATTTGATTTGATAAAATGCATAAGAAAAGTGGGAATCACTATTCCTATATGAGAAGGGGGTGGAAATTAAGATTAATGAGCAAAAAGAGAGAAAAAGAAGAATAAACATGAATCTCAAAATAATTAGAAGTAGAAAAAATTTATTTAAAATAATAAATATTTTTAGAGTTAATATTTTTGTGTAAAAATGGGATAAGAAAGGTTCCTAAATTAAGTCCTTACAATCTCCCATAAGTGTGAGTTTGGGACTTAAAAAAATTTTAAAAATAAAAAAATTTGAAAGCAAGTTCAGTAGGTTCCTACCATTCTGGCCTGATAGTTGAGAATTGGCGTGAACTTTGTTGGGGCCAATAAGACAAGAGGCTACAAAGGTGCAAGTTTGAAGAATGTGTATAATGAATCAGTAGATGGTAGTAGCAAAGCGAAGGAATAAGGTATTTGAATCATAGCATAGGTTAGACATGTGATCCATCAAGTGTAGTATATCGGCAGTCAAACGAGGGGGGTATGATGAGCAATAAGCAGGGTCAATAGGAGCAAGAGGTGGCAATGTGAGGATGAACACTAGTATAGTAGAACAATTGGGATAAAATTGAGAGCAAGGGTGGATTGCAAAAAAAATTGTAGATGTTGTCGAATAAGAGCGTGAAGCTAAAAAGTGGAAGTAATTAGATTGGATTAGAGGACGACACATGATTAATGTGAATATATGGAGTAGTGAGGGTGGACAAACAATTTTGTCAAATTCTTGGAGTCTTGGATTAGTCGCATGGTTTTTAAGATAATAGAAGCCAATGAACATAAGATTAATAGGATTTGAAAACTTCGTGGTAAGCCAGCCATAGGAAGAGAATGGGAGGGTGGCAGTTGAATATGGAAGAAGAAAAATAACAATGTTGAAGCAGTAGGATATGAATGGCAGAAGAGTGGAAGCCAATGGAGAGGAGGAAGTGCAACTGCTACTACGTCGATGAAAGCAAGTTCTGCCAGTAGAAGAAGAGATGAAAGCAAGTTAGCAAAGAATCTATAGGACAGAGATATAACGAGAAGACAACAACAAATGTGTAAGTAGAAATTCAAAGTGCGTACAAGAGCAATGTTAGAATTAAGTGTCGAAGACTAAGAGGAGGTGGTTGCAGGGAGATTGCTGTAAGTTTAGTTGTTGTAGCCAGAGTGTAGAGTGTAAAAAATTTAGAAAAATAAAAAATAAAATTTAGAGATTTTACATATTGATAAGATTGCATTATAGGATTACAATCACAAATTGAAGATAGTGAAATCTTGCTTACACCAAGTAATTCTTTGGGATCCATTTGCATTCTAGGTTATTATTCTAATTATTCTAAAAATATTCTATTGGTCACCCTCTCTGAATCATCTTCAAAAAATTCTTTTTTTAAAAAAAATTCATATTAATCTTAAGAATTTATATCATTTTTATAAAAGTCCTTGTCTCTTTCTTTGACTTTAAGAATGCAAGCAACTATAAAATTCAAATACATCCTTTATGATTTGTTATTTTATTTATTCTACAAATATTGCCTAAAATAAACCTGCAAAGGAAGATTCGAACATGGAGAAAGACTGAATGCCTGAGATACACTATTAAGATCACACAATTAATCACTTCCAAATGTCAGAGTCTAATGAACATGCAAATGCTCTAAAGCAATACCGTCCACTTCATCGTTTCTACTATTCCACAATTAAGAAGATACTTTGTAACACAATCTCTCATAAATTCTCCTATTATAATCTATTGTCTTCTTCCAATCTCATAATAACACCGGCAATGTTGCATTGTCCCAATAAATTGCATACAACCACTTCACATTCCAATCACTAGAAATAACTTGACTAAGAACCTCTTCCAAAACAAATTATCTCTCCAATATTATTTTTTACTACTCAACTTTCACAATCAATACGGCATAATATTTTCATTCACAATCAAATTACATCGACATATCCAATCTTTGACTACCAATTTGCTATACCAAACTCAAACATCAATCAATTATAATTTTTTACTTATCTACATATATTGAATTTTTTGCTTTATTACTATATTTTAAAATTGACATGGTACAATCAATTGAAATGCAATCTAGATTCTCTACTAAAGTCTAACACAAAAAAAAATGAAAGAAAGAGGTAGCACCAAGCTTACCGCGGCTTTCAACTCTCATAGTTGGGCTCCGATTTCTTCTTCTCTATTCTCTTTATACTAAAAATTGAGGTACCAACCGTCATCCTTCCTGCCTTAACCACTTTTCCAACTAACTTTCTTATATTTCTATCTATATTAACCAATAATTTGATTAATCATCTAATTTATCAATTTTTAATCCTTACTCTACTATCCAAAATTATCTATCTATTCTACATAGCTCCACTTCTAATTGTGTAGCGCCCTTGTAAACACAAAATTGATAAAAAAAAAAACACTTTTAATTATGAAGTTGGCTCTTGGGATTAAGACACTCTAAGATTCTCCACATGAGGTTCTTTTGCGATTGATTCTAATACTAAGTCTTTGTCCTCCTCTAATAAACTCTCATAATCAATCTTTAATTGGGTTGATAAATCCTTGTTATCCGCTCCCAATTTCCAAACTTGAGCCTCCAATTGCAGAATTCTGGCATTTTTCACTTCTAATTGGTTTTATTATTGCCTCATCTTCTCTTCCAATTCACCTATACTCAAAACTCATAAGAAAAATTCCTATGGCTAATCAATATTTGCTAAATTACTCTCCAACTTTGCCACTTTTGCCTTCAAGGTATCAATTTTTGCTCGTAGTTTATCCATTTCAATTTTGTATTAGTCACCCAATTTTACATTTTTATGTTCCAATTTCATTGCCTTCTCATGTTCTGCTTGCAACTGACACTTTGTTACCTCTCTTTTGAAATCCCATATCTGGCAATTCTCTATTAATTCTTGCTTTTGGCTGTTCAAAATGCATTGAGTGTGTTCTTTGTCATTCGCCCAAGCTTCCTGTTCCTCTGCTAATTTTTGCTCGAATATCAATTTGGATTTCGTCTTTTTCTTAATAATATGACTTTGTTCTACAATTCAGCGGCTTTTTTCTATTATCTTCTTCCTGCTCGCTTCTAATTGTTGCCTTAAATTTTCTTCCAACTTATTCACTGTAATTTACAATTAGAAAATTTGACCCAATATTATGTCCGTGAGGTTCCCTCTTTTTAATATTCTTATATTTGAAATTAGAACCTCAATCGCCCTCTCAATTATTGAACAAATTAGAGCCCGCCTTGGCGTAGTCATTGGAATAGTTTTCCATTCCACCACTCAACTTAATTCCCCAACTTCATGTAGCACTACCCTTGAACTAGCTGTCAATGCTGTCAAACTCTGAAAACATCATGGAGGTATTGGAAAGGGTATTTTTCTTTCCATTGTTGATGATGTTTGATTCAACATGTACACAATCATCGAGTGTACGTAATTGGAGTAGAGCAGGGATGTAAATTTTCCCATCTTCCGCTTGGCTACCATCTCCGTATGGATTCTAGTTGCTACAAACTCTGTCCAATTAAAAATCATTCCTTCCAATATTCCTATCGCCGCAAATAGTAGCCATTTGGACATGTATGTGATATGTTAATTCAAGCCTAGCTGCTTCTGAATGAACCACATCCACTCTATAAGTTCCGATGTGAGCACCTCTACCACCTTCCATCCTTGATTCTTTTCTAGTGACAATATACCACCTTTAAAATAATTCTCCAATCTAAAATCAGTAGACACTTTGATGTCCACCGCAAGCTTGCCAATCAATAAATGAAATACATTTACAAGATACTCTCATTGATCCTGATTATGCTTCTTTTTACAACACTCGAACCATCCTCTGAGTTGTAGTTTGTTATATACTTCTATCACCAATTCCACATCAATTAGTGGCAAATTATTTGCGATCTCAAAAATGTATATAGCTATACATTTCTAAAATCCTTTTGCCTTCGTGAGAACCAACATATTTCCAACTTTATGGACTCTATATTGGTGATCACCACTAAGGACGACAACTGCAAATTACTCTTACTTCTCACATTTTGGACACTCTCATTTCTGTCCAAAGCTCTCTTTGACCTTTCCATTGACATTGTAGACTATGATTTGATTCTCACTTCTCACTTACACTAATACTATATTTGCTCACTAAAATAAAATTTGCACGCTTATACAGACGCTTCACACAACAATGTTCCAAAAAAAAACTTTCGCTAAGTGCCCCGCTTCTAATTTTTTACTTTGGATGTAAATTAACAATCTTTAATCCAGTGTACCATAATCTCACATCTAATTTATTTGAGTAGGTAGCAATGGTATCCAAAATTGACCATCAAACGTCTTTTCTAACCATCATGCATCTTCAATATAGATAGTCTTATCATGAACAAGTATGCCCTCTTCCCTCTCATTTTTGAAATCTGTCCCAGATTTATGTACAATAAAGTTGAAACTGGTTGCCATTGATTTGGATGGTGAATTGAATATCCATCAAATCTTTCAATTGAACTGAATCATTAGGAAAGTCGTCCACTACTTGATACGGTCCATGCCAATGGATTTGAAATTTCTCCAAAAAATTGTGAAATCGGCTATCATAAAGAAGTACTAGATCATTGGACAAAAAAGATTTAAGATGTAATTTACTATTATAATAGCTCTTACAGTAATGTTGTTTAGCTTCCATAATCAAAAGAGCTATAATTTAAACTTCATCCAATTTATTTAATTGTGCTAATCGATATTAAAGGAAGTCCTTGTCACAAAGACATTCATCTAATGCAATTTATAAACTTTAAATTTCCAATTCAATTGATAATATTGCCTCTTGACCATATATCAATTGGAATGGAATGGAATTGATAGTCACTTTATATGCAATACGATATGCCCACAAAGCTGCAAATAATTTTATATTCCAATCTATTCCTGCTCCTGACACAATCTTAATTAATACTTTACACAAAATATTGTTAGTCATTTTAGTTTGTCCATTGGCCCAAGGATGATATGGGATTGTTTTTTGATGTTTGATCTCATATTTATCTGTCAAGGTTGCAATTGTGGCATTAATAAAATAAAATCCTTGATCACTAGCCAATTCTTTGGATCATCCAAAGCTAGTGATAATATTCTCATATATTATAATGTGGCTACGATATTGGCATTATCAATTTTTGTTGCCACTGCCTCAACCCATTTGTGACATAATTGGTTGATACCAAAATATATCTTTTTTGTCTATTTTATGACGGTAGTGCGATTGGTCCTACAAAATCAATTTTTCATTTTTCAAATGGTGCTTGTGCCAAAATTAGTACTAATAATATGGCAAAAGTATCAATAGGTCTATCAATACGTTGACAAGGATCTCAGCATTGGACATATTGGTGTGCATCTGAAAATATTGTTGGCCACCAATATTTAACCATTAAAGCTTTTTGAGCAGTACCATCACTGACAAAGTATCCTCTACAACTATCTAGATGACACCCATTGAATATGGTACGTACTTTACTTTGAAATATATAACATAATATTCTATCTTTCTTTTATTTATACAAAGCATCACCTATCATGGTATATGGAGAACTTTTCAAAATTAAACAATGCTTAAGTTTCTCGCTATAATTGATCAAAAACGTCTGGAATATCAGATATTGAATCAATTTACTATATTTTGATAAAATTACATCTATTGCAAATAATTTTGTACTAGGAAGTGCATCATTAATGGATTCATTTTCCAATGTATTGGTCAGACAAGATAAATGGTCCGTATTGGTATGTTTCTTTTTTGGTCGAACATTAATAATAAAATTAAATTCTTGAAGCAGTAACACCTATTAAATAATGCGTCCATTCAATTGAGATTTATTGATCATATATTTAAGAGCATCATAATTGACATGAAACACAAATGGATAACCAAGCAAATAATATCAAAATTTTTATACAGAGTAGATCATGTCCAAGGCTTCTCGTTCAATCATAGTATAATTTTATTCTACAACAACAAAGTATTGCCTAGCATAATATATTCAATGATCTAAATCCTTGTCATTTTTTTGACTTAGGACAGATTTAATAGCAACATTAGATGCATCAACATAAATATGGAATAGCTTTGTCTAGCATAGTGCAATAAATACTGGTGCAAACACCAATTTTCACTTCAATTCCTTAAATACAATCATATATTCCTTGGTCTAAATTAGACTAGATCCATCTGATGGTGGTTTTTTAAAGAGATTAGTTAAAGATTGATATATGACTATAAATATGGCAATAAATCGTCAATAATAGCTGATATGGCCTACAAAATCACAAATACCCGACATTATTTTTGGCTTTTGTAAGGCCAATATACAAGTAATTTTATTTGAATTAGTAGCAATACTAGCCACAAAAACAATATGTCTCAAAAGCTTTCTTGAGGGTATGCCAAATTGACACTTTTCAGAGTTCAAAGATATCCTATACTTATCACATTGATCCAAACATTTACCAAGATGTTCTAAATGGTCAACTGTCGTACTAAATGTGCAAAAATCATCTAAAAATATTTGCATTGACAATTGTAAACAATCTTGAAATACTTACATCATTATCCTTTGAAATGTGGTCGGGGCTTTATATAACCCAAATGGCATCACCTTACAAGAAAATGTGCCCCAATTTGTCATAAAAATAATCTTTAATTAATCCTTTGCTACAATTTTAACTTGATTGTAATCCAAAAATCCATCCAAAAAGGAGTAACACTCATGCTCAGCTACTACATCTAATATACTACTCGTAAAAAGTAAAAAAAAATAATCCTTCTTAATGGCCGTGTTTAATTTACGGAAGTCTTGACAAATTCAGATTTTTCCATTCTTCTTTGCTACTATCACAATTGGCAAAATCCATTCACTACATGGTACTGGATAGATGAAGCCTACAATTAAAAGTTTATCCACCTCTTCCTTTACCATGACGAAATATTTTGGATTAAGGTGGTGTTGTCTTTCATGAACTGGTATAGCATCCTTTTCTAAAGTAATTTGATGCTCACAAACTTTGACAAGAATACCTTTTGAATCCACATACGACCAAATAAACGTAGATTTATGACTTAGAAAAAAGTCTTTCCAATTTTTTAGCTCTATATCCGTAATATCGATATATACTTTGATCATCTGAGGTGTTTCATTGGTGCCCAAATTAATAGATTGGCACACAAGTTTTGCAACAACCTCTCATTTGATTTTTCTCTTCTGCTCTGAATCCTTCATATAATTTGACAAATTGAAAGTACCCAATTCTAGTTCCAATGCATTAACTTCATTAACCGTGGGATTATTCATCCAATTGGTGATAGCATGATCAGAATTTGTTATGTCCTCCGGATATACTAAATATTCTCCGGGTCTTCCATATTGATATTGCATATTCATATATAAGATTGATTATATTATTTTTCAATTACAAAATTTGATATTATCATATCCAATTTTATTAGATCGGTTGTGGCTATATTTTTGCATTCTGGCGCGATTGCTAATAATTGCTTTATTGAAATTGAAGGTTTAATTTCATCCAAATTATGAGTCATCAAATTGACTCATTAATTATTTTAGAAAAAAAAAATGTATTTAAGTGCTAAAATTATAATTATTAGATGAAGATGTATTTAGAAGATGCTAAAATAAAAGAAATTAGTATTAGTAGAGAAGAAATAGAATCTTAGTAAGTCTTAGAGGCAATTATCTTAGTTGGTTTAGTATTTTTTTTTAATTGTAAGAATTAGTATTTAGTTATAGAGACCAATGTCTACATTGGCCTTCTATCTTCATATACCACTTATTAAATATATATATATATATATATATATATATATATATGTTACTTAGTAAGTAGAAGAAGGTTGTGGCACCTTGGATGTAGGTAGGAAGATAAGACTAAGGCCTTGTGGCCTCTCTAGGATATCCATATACACTATTTGTGAGCCTTGGTGAGGTTCAAACTCTTGATCTCTTAAGCAAGTTACCCTTGAGGTAAAAATTACTCACTTAACTTTTCAATTCTTTATCTTTTATCTTTAAACTATCATAACTTATTCATAGTAACTTGGATTTATATTTTTTTTATATCATTAGAAAGATAAAAAAATTACCTAATTAAAAATATAATTTTTACTTTCTATTTTTATTTTTTATTAAATAAAAATATAATGAATAGACTATGGCTAGTTTTGTAGTGTGCAATTACTCAATTGCACATATTTCACTTGTATTGTGTTGTTCTTCTCCTTCATTGTTGTTTATTGCTCCTTATACTTCACACCACAATTTATAAGAAATTTTTAATTGAGGCCACTTTATACTTTTGGTTGAAGAATGAATTTTACGCTCATACAAATCTTTCAAAATATCATATGGTTTCATGTTGGCAGTGATTCCTAGGACCCTCTTTTTTTTCATGGATTTTAATTTAATCCCTTGAGATAATTTAGTTACGGAGTTTGGAATTGGAATAGCTCAATGAAGTTTGTCGAAATTCCTATCTATGAGAGGATCTTTTAATAGATAAGATGGCTCTTGAAACTTTACAAATATCGATACTAATTTAAGTTGAATCAATCTCTTGGTATTAAGAATATTGTCGGATTGCACAGACGGACCAGATCCCAATATTGGTAACATCTTTGGTACTGATTTTGGTTTTGAAGTTTCTAGTATTGAATTGAATTGGTCCTTTGTAATTGGTGCTACCACTTGTGGAATGGAATCTTTTCTTTTTTGCTGGACTTGGATAAATATTGTACAGATGCATTCCATCCAATTTATCAAAGAATCTTGTAGAACTCGATTATTATCTTCTATCTTACTTTACAGCTAGATACATTGATCTTGGTTATTAAAATTAAATGGAGCATTACATTGCTGATATGTATATCTCAACTGCTTACAATTTCCACAGGCTAGAGCATATTCATGACCAGCTCTTTGATTGGGACAATCACTAGTATAATGTTTGAATTGCCTGCACTGGTAACATCAAACTAGTCTTCTTTCAATCCTATCAAGGATGTTCGATGTTTCTACTAGAATATACCAGCTAAGCTTGTTCCAGGTTACATGAGTAAATGATTCTAGCTGACCAGTTGATATTATAGAATTTGAAATTGCTTTATGAATGGGTGGATATTGAAATTATCCTTGCTGATTTTGTACAATATCTTAAGAATTGGGTCCATAGTCTTGGTTATATGCCAAATTTTGAAAATTAAAAAAAATTCTATTTTATTTATTTAAACGATTTCTACTCCAGTCAAACCTATTTTCTATCTAGACTTCATTAACATCCCACAAAGTTGGTGGAATCATAGTCTGATTATCAAATTGTTGTTGCTTTTGTAAATTCTAAGAATTTGTGGTACTATGCTTGCCTCCACAAAATATACATTGCACAGCTATTTGGGGTGGTAAAAAATATTTTATTATCAAATGGCCTTCTTTCTTACAATTACTGTACCAAATATTGGATCTTGTATTGGTCAATTTACGCCTCTTCTCCTTATCCTTTGCCATATTAACAGCCAATTCATCCATCTTCTTTATCAAAGTTAACAATAATACATCATTTAGATCCTTTGATACTAATTCATTAGATAACTCTTTTGTAGGTATTGGATTTTGATATGAGGGGTATAGGGAATACAAAACTGCAGTTGTTGGTGGTACTACCTGTAAGAGTATACCATTAACTATTCCCTACGGATTAATATTAAAATTTGTATCGTTGTCATACTACATTTACGTGCAGTATATAAAAATATTAAATATCTTGTATCTATTATTAATATATTGTTAGGGACATAGTCCTTAGAACCTTCTAGAGACAAGCTTTTAGAACATTCTAGAAGCAAGTCTTTGGAACCCTCTAGAATATTCCCTAAAGATTCCTTTAGAAGGTTCTAAAAGATTCTTAGAATATTCCTAGAATATTCTATTAGATTCTAGGAAGTTGCTTGAGAAGCTTCCTGGTTAAGTAGAAGTCGCTTGAGAAGCTTCCTAATTTAGCGGAAGTAGCTCGAGAAGTTTCCTATCTGGTAGTATATATAGGAATCGAGGCTGAAGTGTTCTTCAGTCTCGACAACACATCTCTTGGAGCTCTAGCTCACTTCTCTGGTGTTGGCCTTGTACTCATCTACATTAATTTAGTTCTTTCTAGTTCTTCGTGAACTTCTTGTTTAGATTTCTAGTTTTTATTTTGTGTCCGTGACAGTTTGTCGAGACTACACACATCTTTGATATTAGAGCTAGTTCCTTCTTGTGAGAGTGTGCATTATCCCTCTTCTTGAAGGTCTACTGACGTTTTAGAGGTTGCGGATTACCCTCCTCTAAACTGATATTCATTGTATTCAATATTTGAGTCTTGTTCTTCTTGAAAAGCGTGGATTATCCCTCTTCTTGAAGAACTTAAGGCGTTTTAGAGGTTGCGGAGTACCCTCCTCTAAACCAATATTATCTTCTGTAGATTCATCTTTTCCTTCTCTTAGAATGATCGGAAGTCAAGACATCACTATGGCTGAAAGTTCGGAGTCCAAATTGGACGCCATCATGAATGCTCTTGCTACGTTGTCTCAGAGAACTACAGAGATAGAAGGAGTTATGGCAAGGCTTCACAACGTTGGAACGCCCGAGGCAGTACAATCTAAGGTTCACCAATCTCAAGCTTTGGCATCTAATGAAGCAACCATGTCGTTAGTTCGGCAAGAACCGTTGGTTCAACAGCGAAAGGAACCCCGAGTCAGCCTTCCAAACAAATTTGATGGTACGCGTTCCAAGTTTTGAGGTTTCGTCAAGCAAATCAGGTTGATTACGGTTTTGCAACCTGAACGCTATCCGACGGAGGAGTCGCATGTTGGATTAGTCGAAACTTTGCTCACAGGACAAGCGTTATTGTGGTTTGCTCCTTTATTCGAGAAACGATCACCAATTTTGAGCAACTTTGAAACTTTCTTGGAGGCATTTGCCGAGGCATTTGGCAAACATGATAAGGCTCGATGGACTACAACAAAGATTCGGTCGCTACGACAAGGGATGCGCTCAGTATCAATTTATGCATCAGATTTCAGGCAATTAGCGTGTGACATCAACTGGGACGAAGAAGCGTTGATGAGTCAGTTTTATTGAGGTCTAAGAGACGACGTGAAGGATTTGCTATTATCGCTTCCAGACCCACGGACGCTCAACGAAGCCATCAGCCAAGCGGTGAAGTGCGATAACCGCCTATTTCAACGTCGCCAAGACCAACGTGCAAGACAATATACGACTCGCCATGGCCCTAGTATGTCAGCAAGTGGCCTCAACTCACACTCGGAAGCAGAAGACATGCAAATTGACGCGGTACGTATAAAGTCCCTTACTCCAGAAGAAAAAAAGCGACGTATGGAAGAAGGACTATGCTTGTATTGCGGAGAGCAAGGCCACACAGTTAGAAGCTGCCCCAAGAAGCAAAATCGACGCATTGTGAAGACCAGAGGTGCGATTATACAGGAAAACGAAGATGCCCAGCCACAATAGGAACCGTGCGGCTGGACAATTCAATACCACAACAAAAATCAGGTTCCACTCTTTCTTCCCAGCCTACTAGTTGTTTTACAATCCCTTTGTCTTTTGGTCCTCAGAAAATCAAAACCCTAGCGTTATTAGATTCAGGAGCATCTGCTTGTTTCTTAGACGAAGAATTTGCTAAGCGCTATAAGATCCCTCTAGTATTGAAATCCAAACCCGTACACGTAGAAGTAATAGATGGAAGACCCTTATTGTCTGGTAGTGTCATCCATGAATCAGAACCTATAGAAGTTGCATTTGAAAACATAGTAGTTTTGTTATTTTTAATATTATTAGAACCCCGTCAAACCCTGTCATTCTTGGTCTTTCTTGGTTAGAGAAGCATAATCCATCTATCGATTGGAGGTTGCGAAGAATGACGTTTTCCATAGATTATTCTAAAAGTAAGCCTATTAAAAGGTCTAGAACAAAAAAACCATTATTCCTTGGAGCAAGAGCGTTTGTAAGATCATCCAAGGAAGGTACACCATTTATCATTTATGCAACACCGATTAGCGACGAGAAGACTTTGACAACAAGTATACCAGAGCAGTATAAGGACTTTGAGGACGTATTTCAAAAAAAGAATGTTGAAATGCTACCGGAGCATTGACCATACGATTGTGCCATAGACTTACAAGAAGGAACACAACCACCTTTTGGCCCAATCTACAACCTATCGCAGACGGAGTTGGCAGAGCTACGGAAGTACATCGACGAGAATCTAGCTAAGAATTTCATTCGCCATTCAAAGTCGCCAGCCGGGGCACCGATCTTATTTGTGAAAAAGAAGGACGGCTCGTTGCGGATGTGCGTAGATTATCGAGGCCTCAACAAGGTGACGAAGAAGAATCCTTATCCGTTACCCTTGATCTCTGGTCTTTTGGAACAACTTGGACGTGCAAAGATCTTCACAAAGATTGATCTAAGGGGAGCTTACAATCTTGTGCGTATCAAGGAGGGAGACGAATGGAAGGCAGCTTTCCATACAAGGTATGGCCACTTTGAGTATAATGTCATGCCTTTTGGCCTCACCAATGCTCCGGCCGTTTTTCAACACATGATGATTGACATTTTTTGAGAGCACCTTGACGACTTCGTTGTCATCTATTTAGATGACATTCTGATATTTTCCAAGAACGAGAAAGAGCATGAAAAACATATTCGTCTGGTCCTTGAAAAGCTATGCCAGCGAGGACTCTACGCCAAACTAGAGAAATGCTTATTTCACCAGACTGAGATGGAGTTTTGAGAATTTATCGCGACTACAGAAGGTTTGAAGATGGATCCCAAAAAGGTAGAGGCAATCGTGTCTTGGAAAGTTCCGAAGACAATTCGAGATGTGCAATGCTTTCTTGGTTTTGCTAACTTCTATCGGATCTTCATCAAGAATTATTCCCAAGTCGCTGCCCCGCTCACTCGGTTGACATGCAAGGACAAGCTCGAATGGGGACCTCAAGCGGAGAAAGCATTCCAAGATCTTAAGTCGGCATTTACTACAGCTCTAATCTTGGTACACCCTGACTTTGCAAAGGCCTTCTACTTAGAGACCGATGCTTCAGATTTTGCTTTGGGAGCGGTGCTTTCACAGATGGACGTAGACGGGAAGCTCCATCCAGTTGCATTCTATTCGTGGAAGTTTTTTGCTGCCGAGATCAACTATGAGATCCACCATAAGGAACTCCTTGCAATAGTGGATTCCTTTCAAGAGTGGCGACACTTCTTTGAAGGAGCTGCACATCTAGTGACCGTATACACGGATCACAAGAATTTGGAGTACTTCATGACATCTCGAGTTCTGAATCGCCGTCAGGCTCGATGGAATATGTCGCTTTCCAGATTTGACTTTGTTATTACTTATCGGCCTGGGAAGCAACAAGGACTCTCCGATGCATTATCGAGGAGATCGTATCTTGCGCCGAAGGTTGGAGAAGCAGCGTTCGATCAACAGTGTGCAACATTGCTGAAGCCAGAGCATTTTAGGATTTGCACCGCTTCCATGCCAATTGATATCGATTTCCTCAACCAAGTACG